>VWZS01010571.1:1540672-1822489 GCA_013397075.1 Rhabdornis inornatus | reverse complement strand
TAAATAGTATATATATATATTTTTTTAAAGAATTAATCAGATTTAGAATTTGCTTGCCTTTCATAGTTCATGAAACTAAAATAACCATATGCAAGATACTCAGGTACTAAGAACAAACAAAGACAGTGGTACCATAGCAATTGAGAATAAGGTCTAATGCAACCTCTTAGCAGTTGTTAAGAATTTGAACCTTATTTTCCAGCTTCACAAGCTCATGTATATTCCAGCAATTGCCATTAAAAATATTTACTACTCACTAACCAATATTGTCTAAGACATTCCCTAAAACAACTCTTTAAATCAGTATTGATAAAAAATCCCTGCACAATAAAAATTGGTCATTTCCTAAAATGTTAACTTGAGTTTGGCCTTAAAAAAGCTCCACTACTGTATGAGAAGAACACAGGACACAGATGAAACCCATGGCAGAGAAACAGACAGCTGAAAAAAGGAACAAAGAGGCAGACATGGATTTCCTCCCAGCATTTAGGCACACCCTCATAGTTATTGTAGTATATCAGTATACTGTATTGGGGGATGTTGTTCAGTTAGGGCCAAATATAATCCCTTGACCTTATACTGCTAGGGGGCAAGATTTCGCTGTTATTGCCTTGTGCTCTTCTTGCTAGAGGCAGAAAATATTTCTGAGGTTTTTCTGGTCTCTCTTTTCACCACATTAACTTTAAAACAAATAAAAATAAACAAATAAACCAGAAAGTTTGCTTTGTACTAAAAAAAGCAGAATCTATCATAAATTTTATTATTAAACTATGTTGAAAATTCTCTAAGCATTATTGCCACTTTTTCCAGGGAATTTTTTAATTGTGGAGGAAGAATCCCTGGTGTTTTGGTTCCAAATGCTCCAGCCTTAGAAGATGTTACAAGTAATAGATGTTGGAAATGCCCAGGACATCCAACCCTAGCACAGCTTTTTCAAAAATAATTTCCAATCTAGTTTGGTTTGTTGTGGTTTTTTCTTTTTTTATGTGTTATCAGAACCTGCATCAATCTTCTTGGCATTCACACAGAACAGGAAGTTTGTAAATTTAAGTGTTCAAGGCCAGGTTGTATGGGGCTTTGAGCAAGGTGTACACGCCCATGACAGAAGGATGGGATTCAACGATTTTCAAATATCTTTTCCAACCCAAACCATTCTAGGAAGTCTAGAGGAGGACAAAAAGAAATACACACCTTTCTGCCTTTCACTGATTGGAATCAAATACTTTGTGACCAGACCCATGGAATTACCACAGTGGAATTCAATATGGAAGGAAAAGAAACCTTATTCAGGTAAGGTTTATTATTCTGTTTCTTTGCATCATTGATAGTTGAAGCATTTTAAAGATTTAGAAAGGGAAGACTCTCCAAAGTAGATAACTCCCTGTGGAAAAAGCAAGCTTGCAGCTAAACAAATGTAATGAATCTTGTTTCTCACCAAGTCAGACTCTAAAGCTTATGCTACCTAGCTGCCTACATCTGAATATAAGATATCAATGTCAGCTAACATGGTAGGCTGGAGAAGCAAATCCCTTGATGTCAAAGATAGAGTGCATTTTATAACTGAAGTAAATAAAATTAATTTTAAAGCCAAAAAATGTTTAGCAGTTGTGCAAAAGTCATAGTACTAATTATTGTTTCAGCAGAGTGGTTGGGGGGTCCAAGCAATGCTTTGGCAAAGCCTTGCTTGGAGGGCTGACTGCCAAGAGCAGCTGTGCAGTGACAAGTCTGGAATGTCCTCTGAGTAAGGCTAGCTGCAAATCTCTAAGGACTCTGAGAGGGGGAGGTTCTTGAATATCTTGAGAAATATGAAAGCCCCATTCAATAATATAAAAAAAAAATTATTAGTCATATAAGAAGGAAACATGAAAATAACCTTGTAACAATGTTGCTGTTTATTCACCCTAGAAAAACATATTTCATGTGTGTTCCGTACACTTCCTCTAAGGCTCACTTTTTCTGATGAGGGTTCACATAGCAGATCAAAGTTTAATAAGTTTAGCTGCATTCAGGATCCTGAGATTTCTATAATGAAATATAGCTCCATATTCCTACACACTATAATACAGTATTTCAACTTCCTTATTGGCCAGAATTAGAGTTTTCTGTATATTTCAGAAGTGTTACTGTGCTATGTGAACACCTAATTCTGCTCTCTAGGCTCGATACAAGGGGTCACTGATTGAGTAATGAGGTTAATTACTGTGACATCTGTGTCACTCTACTTCTCAGATATATAAGACCAACTTTTGTACTAATGTCCTGCTTTGCTGTTTTGAAATCTAGTGATAGAACATTCCTAAAGTTGTCTTCATACAAACTTAAATCTACACCACAAAAGCCTTTAGAAGAAAAATGACACAGAATAAAGGATAATATATTTACATGGGTCTTCCATAAACTTTTTTTAACAGTATCAATTAAGTAACAAAACATAATTCCTGTTTATGAAATGGAATTACTTTAAGATGCAGTAGTGTTCAAACACAAACCAGATATATTCAGGAACAAAGGCCCCGTTTAGAAACTGAAGTTCAGCTGTCTAAGTTTGAAACTTGAAGTATTTAGTGCAGAGTGATCTTCCTTCTAAGGGTTTCAATGAACTGTTCCACAAAAAATAATTAAATTTTAAGGCATTCCTCCTACATTTGATTAAGTGATTTTAATAAAATTCTTCTACAAAACTATGTCCTATAGGACTCCATGTATCAATTTAAGGCATTTGCAGATGGCATCAGCTGATGGGCAATCTATTGAAAACACCTTGTTCATAACCAGCCTAAGAACAGACCCCTTTGTCACTAGACAACAGTCACCCACCAAGGCTATCACCTCCAGCTCTTCTCTCCAAACTTCAGACTGACAGCCACTAAAAACTGAGATGTGGCTTAGGTGTAGATTAAACATTAGGAAAAACTTCTTAACTCTGAGAGTGGTGAGGCACTGGCACAGGCTGCACAGAGAAGTTATGGATGTCCTGTCCCTGGAGATGTTTAACCTGGAGGTTGGATGGAGTTCTGAGCAGCCTGGTCTAGTGGAAGGTGTCCCTGCCCACAGCAGCGGTGTTGGAATTGAATTATCTTTAAGGTCCCTTCCAACCCAAACCATTCTATGATTCTATGGATTCTCTTTTAAAACTGCAACATGTTTTGTTTGAAGATTTTTTTAAAGCTCAGATATATTTGCAGATATGAGGTTACAGAAGTCTAAAGTTCATTATTTCTTTGAAGAGAATTTCAATCTTTCTGCTTGCCCCCTACTGAGATTATTCATGTTTTTACTAATGCCACATCTTAAAACCTTAAATGCAAGCAAATTCCAAGTTACAATATTAAATATCATCTAATATCTAGTGCCATCCTTGTTTATTCTTTTTAGCATCAGGGAGCTCTACAGGACCTTGACATCTAATAGGCAATGAAACAGATTATATTCAAGAGGTTGCAATTATGTCGAACACAACCTCACCAGAACTGCCAGGTGTTCAGCACTGACATCTTCATGCAGGTGCTACAAGTGGGAAGTATGTGGTCATAGTTTCAGCTTTGCAAAGAGAACTAATTGACTTTCACGCAGGGTTTTGATTATTGCGAAATCTGAGTTTGTTCCAGTTGGTAACAAAAGCCAAACATTTCATAATTATCTGTGAAAGGCCGTGAAGCTTCAGTATGGGAGCAGGTCAGCCCCTGGGCTTCCCCAAAGCATTAGTAGTGTGAATGCTATATTCCTAAAACAGGTTAGGAAAGGGATTGCCCTGGAGGCTGCTCCTGACAGACCTGTTCCAGAGCTGCCCTCTTCAGCTGCTGGAGCCCTAGACCCATGGCAGCTCCCCAGCTTCCAGGCTTCTGAGAGAACCAGGGGGAAATACCAGTGTCTCAGAAACAGATTTCAATCTGCCTGAGCCAGCAAATTCCTACCGGAAAATATTTTGTCAGAACTTTTCCAGTCTCATCCATTTGCAATTAAAGGCTTATGTTTTACTATAAAAGAGATTATTGTGCTGTGTGTAGCATGTTTCTGGGTACCAGTGCTGTCATTTGGATATTAGGGAAGGTGGGATGGTATTGGTGCTGATCCTCTCCATCCCAACTTTGAACCATAAAATAGCAAAGAAATTTCCTCTTGCTTTAGAATTCCTTTCCATAACTGAAATGAAGGTCAAAATTGCTTATAATACCTTCGACTCTGGGACAGGATTCTGAGAAGCAATCACAGCAGAAAAGGTATCAGTCTGTGGCAGGAGCAATAACGGCCTGGACCAGGCCAGGCAGGTAGCACCTGAACCCTGGTCATGCAGAGAGCTTTGTGTGACATATGGCAAGAATTTCTCTCTTGTAGTGGTGAAGGAGAACTTTCCAAAAATAATTAACTACAATTTTTGTGAAACTAATTCTCATACCTTTGCAAACTCATTATGCCACTTTATTGTTATATAAGAGTGATGGTTATGAAAACTTGAATATGCTTTTCCTCCTCACAACTAGAAAATTGGCATGGCCCAATAGGATGCAGATGTAAAACATGCAAGCCAGACTTGAACTTTAGAACCATACAGTTCCTTCCATGTTCTTTTTCACCTGTGCATTGCACAGAGGAAAAACAATAGATGGTAGAGAACATATATCTTTGGGATACACAGCAAAATTCCTTATGGACTGCTTAATGGAATGCTTTTCTTTTGTTTTCTGTTAAAAAAAATTAAAAATACCAAGATGAAAGTTTTAAAAATAGGAGATTACATTTTTTATCAAATAAACGTGGCAGTGAAAAGCATCTCCTACACCTGAAATCTTTTGTCTTTTTCCAGGAATACATTATTCATTTTTAATTTGTGGACTTTTTTTTTCTGAATGGGAAGTCACGTTTTTCCACAGAAAAAAATTTTAGTTCATAGCCATTATGCCACTTGTGTGGTACTTGTAATGTATGGTGTCTATATTGTGAGCAAACCTCCCAGTCAGAAAACAGGGAGCACTAGAAGAAAATACTTTAAAGGCACAGTACATCTCAGTGCAGGATGCTGCAGGAGCTGCTCTCCCAAAATGCACGTTGCATTAACTTGTTTTCTGCAACAGCAATTTACATATCATCCCTTGGTAAGTTGGCCAGTGTATGTGAGGTCACAATAGAAACACATTTTAGCTTGTACTAAAGACTTTTTAGTGTGGGACACTAATCAGAGTTACAAGAGACTGAGACAGACTAAGAAAAATAGGGCCCCATTAACTTGGAATTGCTAACTTGCTAATTGCTACATTGCTAACATACGTAACTTGTTTGACCATGGTCAGAACTCAGTGCTCCTCTCATGCACTTGACCACATTTGTCACTTTCTAAGTATTCAGGAAGGGAGGTGTGAAGAGGCAACAGCAGGCAGGTTGTATCCTTCAAGTAAGGACCTAGATTTGATAGGGCTGAAGCTGTAATGAAGACAAAGTTTTGCTAGTTTCAACATTTTCCCTCAAGGCACCCACATAACAGCAGATTTATTTTCATTTGTGAGCATATTGTGCAATGTCTCCTATTCTTGCCCAGTGAAGAACAGTGTGCCCTGTCCACTGCATTTTCACTAAACAGCTAGATTCTATTACCAAAGAATGGAGAAATTCAGGCTAGATCCTGTCAACCTGCCATGAACCTGCGTTCAAGATATTAAGGAAAAAACGGTGTACAATTTTGGGGAAAGGTCTGGACAATTTCCACGGAGTTCAGTCACTCACCTCCTAAGCAAACCCTTATTAGATACCTGAGATGGAAAAAAACAATACAACTAACAACAATTCAGTGCTTCTATGTCACGTCAAATGCCACAAATCACTGAGGTCTCCCTAGAGGTGGTGATAGGATGAGTTTGGGCTTTGGTGGAAAGATAGCAAATCCACCATTCACCCAAACTGGCAGCTTTATTACTTTGCTACCTCTTTTATGGCCAAGACTTCTTTTTAATGTACTCATTATGTTTTTTCTCATGAACTTTCCTGTCAGCTGCTTAAGGTGAGGTGTAACCCCAAGAATGACAGTTACCACAGGACTGGTGGTTGTGTCTAAAGCAGGATAATTACTGGACTACACTGCACTGTAGAAGTTAATGGTAAAGACCTCCTGAGGAGGTTTTGTGAAAGGCATTTTGCATCCCAGTGCAATCCTGATGAAGCTAGAAGGAAGGAGAGGTTCCTTGCCTTACAGTAAATTACAGTGGAGCAACAGCTGTTTGCTGAAAATGAGACTTCAGGCCAGCATGGGCCTCCAGACCAACATGCACAACAGAGCTTGGGTTTGACAGAAGTGAGTGAAAGCAGTCCCACTTATTAGAGAAAAGAAGTTTAACTGTGAATCGCATAACCTAGATGAGACGTTTTCTTCCACAGAAGTTAATAAACACACAAATTTTTTGCCTCTGTGCCCTGAGATCATCTGAGATGAAATGTGATGGATATAAATCCTACCTGGAGCTAGCTGAAAAAACCTGATACCCATGAAGTGTTTGACTTACTATGTAGCTTTGACAGACAAGGAATGGGGTCAAAGGAAAAACAGGGTAGAAAGTGTGCTAAGCGTACTGTCAAAGTGCTGCTGAAATGACGAGACACAGGTAGTCTCCTTTGGCCAGTGCTGTTTAATGTCAGTGACAAGAACCACGTAATAAAGATGATGTCAGGCTAGCATGAGAACAAGTTTGTTCACAGAACTGTGATACCATACACAGGGAATCCAGATCAACAGTGAGTCATTCTGTTGAGAGAAAGCAATGCTGACAGAATTGGACGCAAGGAAAGTTTCTACACAAGTTCTTCGCAATGTGGAGTGGGAGGAAAAAGCCACCCCACAGGATGAACCAATGAAGACTATAAAATGAAGAAGTTATGCTTGTTTACTGAAATCTGCCAATTTGTGTTCTAGCTTGGCATGTCACTACCCTCCAGACCCACTATACACAGAAGAGCACTTATCCTGTGATACAGAGCTGGGGTGAGGAAAATACTGAAAAACATGGAATAGTGACAAAAAGTACCATATGCTTACACCACTTTGGATCTGTTCCAAGAAAAATCCTTTCGCTCTCATGCTGTGAGGCCTAAATAAAACAACAAAATTCTCCCTATTCTGCAACAACTATAATTGAGAACAGGTATGTGAACTTACACAGCTTTAAAAAAATTGCACTTCCGTTGAATCAAAATCTTGCTACTTAACATATAGTATTTTTCAGGTTGTCAAGAAAATTATTATTTAGAAATATATATACTATTGATTTTTGTGAATAATGCCAACAAACAGACAGACACAACACCTGTAGCCTTCTTTTCCAGGATAGCTGCTAACTGTGCTGATCCAGTTATTTATCACACTGTACAATCTTACTCTCTTGTACCCCCTTCTCTATGTACCTGAAATCCTCTTTCTTATTTTATTCCAGAATTAAAATGCTACTGAGACCAGAACTAGCATCTTCTTCAAGGATGCAGAGTCCAGTGGAAGGAGTGTGCTGTCCACAAAGGATTACAGCTTGTAGAAATGATAAAAACATCAGCAAGCAGATCGTGAGTTGACAACAAAACACACATGTTCTAATGAGATTTCTTCAATTTTTATTGGCTATTTAAAAATAAATAAATAAATAAAAGGAAACAAAATACTACTCTCCCAGTAGCATAAATAACCATAATTTTCTTAAGGGGAGATACACATTTTAAAGAAATGTGATAAACTTCTTGCATACTTACTAGACATTCTTCAGAGTCTGATGGATAAATCTCACCCACCTAGAATGGCTGTGGCTGTCAGATAGAAAACATATGATGGAAATATGAATATAGAAATACAGGCAAATATAATGAAACCACTTTTGACTATATATTAGACTATGTCTTTATATATTATTTTCTGCAGGTGAATTGTTTATAGCTTCTGAATTTTAAAATTAGATAAGGAAAATCAGAGTGCCAAAATTAGATAAGGAAAATCAGAGTGCTGTAAACAAGGGCTTTGCTGTGTGTACCACATCTCTAGTATGTTTTACATGACTTTTTTATTCAGATTTTTTCCTAATGGGTGTAAGCACTGTTACATCACCTAACAGCACAGATTTCATGACAGGATATTACAGCAGTGATGGACAGCTCTGATAGGAGATTTCTATTAATGTGATAGAAATCACAGTATTGTGTTCAGTACTTTGAACACATTAGTACTGCAAGAGAAGATGCAGCCAGCCTTAGAATTTATTATATGAGATGCTAATCTACAGGTAAAAAAAAAAAGAAAAAAAAAGAAAAAAAAAACAACCAAAATAAAGGCATCCAGCTGGAATCCAATCCTCTAATTCCTTACTATTTTAAAGTGTTGCTTTTTAAAAACTTGTTGAATGTGTAGATCCCAAACCAAGGTGTAAACCTCTGGTGTTTTTCTTTTAAATTAGAAAGTGTTCCTCTCTATCTAGAAAATAAAAATTACGATAGCCTGGACAATTTACTGAGTTTCAGAGATGAAGAGAATCCAAATATGTCAGCAAGGCAATGACAACCCTTTCTCCAACCTGGAAATCAAGCACCTGCAGCTTAACACAAAGATGTTCTGATAGGATCTTTTATTTTACTTGGCTTGTGGGCTGTGATCAATCTAAAAATGCCTGAATAGCAACTTTGTTCCTCTTATGGCAGTCCTTGCATGCTTTTGAAGAGTGGCATTTTAGAGGTCATGAATGAATAGGCTAACAAATACTTCTTTTAAAAATTGCATTTTTTCAAATACCTTTGCAGGTTTGAAAACCTGTCATGACAGTACTCGTGCTCCTCTCTCCTGCAGGACAAATTTTTCCTGCTTTATTTTTTTATCTTCTGAGGTAAAATTCCTTCTTTCTTCTTCACCAAGCCATCAATGTTGCAGAAAGCTGAAGTAGTGGTTTTCTTTCTCTTTTTTCTAATCTAGATCCTCACATGAAAAAAGATCAATGCATTTAGCTAAAAGACTAGGTTGAGCAAAACCGAGTATCAAGTATTGTAACATTCACATCCAAATTAAGTCTCGCTCCTCATCTTGCTTTTTACATCTGTTGAAATATGGTTTCTATTATGGTTTTGGAAGATTTCCATTTACTGTAAGTTTCAGACGGTATTGATGAGGTCACTGTTTACTTTGAATAGCTCTTTGATAGGAAAAAAGAGAACACAATGGAACATTCAGGAAGCATGGCATGTAAAACATTATTAAATTAATCATATGAGAGTTGTATTGAGACATAACCTCTCTTTAGCCCTGGGGCATAGCCTTAGGGGACAGCTGTCCCACTACTCCACATGACGGCAGGTTCTCATGTAATTGCAACAAGTGATGCTGATTATTGATAGATAACAGCCATGTGAATTCTGCCTGCTCAGGCCACTGTGTACAGCTGTATAAACCAGAGGAGCAGACTGGAGAACAATGGGCTGAGGTGTGCTGCCCACACACATGCCTTTTCAGAGCATATTTCTGCAGCTAATACTCTGGTAGCAAAAAACACACTCCTCATATTAACTGGAAGTGTCTTTGCATGCTTTCCTGATAGGCTTCTGAGAACAGACTTGGATTATAGTCAAAAGCCTTATCTAGGTGTTAGTCATGCTTAGACATTCAAGCTGAGGCTTCAGAATCAGTTTGTGGTTACATGCTGACATTGAAGAGGCCACCATGCTGTTTCCAGTGTGGAAACTGTGCTGTTTCCATGTGCCCAGCATCATCTTAAACACTTCTCCCTGGGAGCCCTCCAGCAGCTAGACTGCTGTGCTGGGTCAGAAGGATAAGTTCCATGATTTTTCTTAAAACTGACTTTTTTTTTGTTTTTGTTTTTTACAGTTTAAGCTTAGAGTATGTGATTTGTTTCTTTATTTTTAATGTCAAACATACCTGAGAACATGAATTGAATGTAAGAAGAGACCCCTGGTCACCTGGTAATGATATGGAAAAAATATGAAGTGCTGCTGTACTGTATTGCTCTGCTAAAGTCTAGATACAGAAGGATATTCATGCAGCAAGCATATTTCATACAATTTCTGACTGATTCACATACTGTGAGGTGTACAGTGAAGATCCCTGTTTTCAGGAGCTCATAACTTCTTTGTTTGAAGAATCATCTTTTAACTTTAAAGATAACCTGGCAGACAGCTAGATAAAGTGGCCAGACTTGACAATCAAATCACAACAAAAAAAAATCTTTTCTTCATGAGAATATAAATTTGGCTGAAGTGAGTTAGTAAGAATCTTAAAAGACAATGGCCTTTGAATTATATGCAAATGACCATGTTATGGGGAAGAAAAATGAGATATTTAATCTATTTTCTCTGTATAGTATATTCTTACTATATGTTAAGATATTTCCAGAAACATGGTTTTGGTTTGTTAAACGATATTTTAGGAAAAATTGCTGTTTACTGGTCACCTTTGCTTGACAGAATGTTTCATGTATAACATGAACTGCTTGTTAAGTACTCTAAATTAAATTTGTCTCCAACACTTATTTCAAAATGTTGCTTAAAATATCCTGTTATCCTTTGTCCTTTGGCTATTGAAGTATTTGTGTCAATATGTAAAACATATGTAAGTACTTACACCTCAGAATTCTTTTTAGTGATGCTTCATGCACTGTTTGGGATAGCCTATAAAGTGCAGTGTTTGGCAATCCTTCATAAAAAATAATTCTATTTGTTTATCATAGTAGTGACTTCTGGTTTTTTCTGTGGGAAATTACAAACTGCTCAGTACTTCTGAAGAATTTAATTTAGATCCCTACAAGGTGAA
Organism: Rhabdornis inornatus; assembly: GCA_013397075.1. NCBI lineage: Eukaryota > Metazoa > Chordata > Aves > Passeriformes > Rhabdornithidae > Rhabdornis > Rhabdornis inornatus. The sequence continues at coordinate 1,811,715 of VWZS01010571.1, read as the reverse complement.
AACCAGGTATATGTGCTTCAAATAAGAAAATTAATTTTCATATTTTACATAAATCATCAATAATGTAAATATAGAAACACACTCTTAAAATGAACCAAGGAAAGTATATTTAAAGGCAAATATTGAAGAAGAAGAATAAATAAGACAAAGATGTTTAACACAAAGCAAGGCCATGAAGAAGCTCCATGTGTAAAACAGCACCTTTTCTGTAAGACCACAGACCCCTAGAGATGTGCAGATTCTTGAAGTGGTTTGAAAGGAAGGCTGATGGATCCATTGGCATATACACAAGCATAGCTGCATGGTAGAGAGTTTTAGAGGAAGTAAGATTATTTTTATAGCTTGAAACTTCAAGACATGCATTTCAATGATAGGGAATGTCCAAGGAAAAAAAAAAAAAAGACATATTTCCTCCAAATAAAATTATTACATCCTGAATATGCGCTGTGTATGTATTCCTATACAGTTAGAAGCATACACAGTTGTGCATACCAAGATGTAAAAGGAAATAGAATCATATGCATGAAGGAATATCAGAAAAAGTTTTTATAATAGTGAGCTTGATGAGAAAAATTGCAAAAGACAGTGTATTTCACATGACACAAACTCAGTTTGAAATGATTTGAAAGCGATCAATGTTTTTAGCAGAAGTAAAGGAGCATACAGCTTTAAAACATGCTGGTTTTGACACTTTAATTAATTTTTTAAAAATGCATTAAATCTGGCTGATTCTTGCTACTAAGTTTCTCTGCTCTAGTCAGGGGAGAGGAAGAAACCTGGCATGCTTAAACATAAATTTGGCTGCATTAGTAGGAAATCTACTGTAGTCATAAATGGAAAGTATTCAAGCTAAAATGCCAGTAGTAGAAGATGACAGGAGTCAGTGTTAAAGGTCCAGATTTCAAATATTTACACAAATATAACGTAACAGCAACGTGGAAAGCAAAGACATCCAAGTTTGCAGATAGCACTTAATTAGCAAGTACTGCAAATAATGACAGAATGTACAGTCAGAAATCAGAGATTGAATGGATGAAAAGTTTGAGCTGTCAGGTGAGAGTAGATGTAATAAAGATGGAGTTTTGAAAAGGCAACATGCAGAATATTTTTAATGTTACAATTTTGGGAAAAACTTAACCTTTAGAAATTTTGGAAATAAGTAAATATGTAGCAGTTGCTGTTTATTGTTTCAGTGAACTTGTTTTTCTTAGGAACTACAGACTTCTAGCTCTCAGTAGTTACAGAGTTGCAGTCATTCCACTGTCCCTTGCAGTGCCTTTGGCCTAGATGGACCAAAACACTTAGGCATTTACAGGAATTTTGCCAATACAGAGCCTTAAGCCACCGTGCATCTCTTCCCCAAGAGAAGAACCTACCAATGGAGTTCCCCATATTGCCTGACCATCTGTTCCTTAGCACACTCAGCACAGCCTCTGCCTGGACAGGGAGTCAGTAGGGAGCTGCTGTCTAGGTCTCACACAGCAAGAGGAGTGAACTTGGCTCTCACTCAGACCCAAGGAGACAGAAGTGCATTCCCATTCCCTCTTCAGCATCAAAGTCCCCCGCTTAGTTAAATTCAAGTCTCAACAAATATAGTAGAGAAATGGGTTCTTTATGCTTGTCTGAGGACATGTCTAAAATGATAGAAATTTTTCTACTCCAACCTCCTTCTCACATCCCTAGCTCAGGTTGGCTGTTGGTTTCATTTTAGTCAAATCTTGAAAATCTCCAGGGAGATTGCGTCCTCATCTCTAGGTACCTGTTCCAGGGCTGTGGTACCTGATTTAGAAAGTTATTCCTTCCATTTGGTCTGAGCCTCTTGGGCTTCGGTTTGTGCTGGTTTTCTCTTCTACACTGACTGAGACTGTCTAGAAGACTTTGACTGTTCCCAATTCCTCTTCATCTGTTGCAGGTTGTGTTTAGATCCCTTTCACTGACAGGCTAAGGATCTCTTGCTTAACCAAACAGGCCTTCTGCTGAAATTTCCCACCTTCCTGTGCAACAGGAAAGTTTGTTGGATGCTGGATATCAATGTTTGGATTGTCCTGGGCCAAGGAAAACAGCGATTCACACAAATTTGAGGATGCAGCTGTGACCACTGCCCTGGGGAGCCTGTTTCAGTGCCCAAACACCCTCTGGGTGAAAAACCTTATCCTGATATCTAAGATAACCCAGCCCCAACCCCCCCACCTTCATGCCATTTCCTCAAGTCCTGTCACTGTTCACAAGAGTGAAGGGATTGGTACCTTCCCTGCACTTCCCCTCGCGAGGATGCTGAAGACTACAACGAGGTCTCCCTCAGTCTCTAATCTAAATTAATGGATGTATCTGATGCATCTGGAACTAAATTACATTAATCCCATCACAGCAGTCCAATATCCACAGTTCGAAGCACCCACTGCTAACACAGCCTCCAGATTCCCACTTTATAAACTGTTGAGTCTTTGCAGGGGAACGCTGCAAATCATTGCACGCGAATCATGGTGCATGCAGATCCGTTATTATTTAAAAATCAACTATGTTGAAAACATGGGCCACACAGATTTATTTGTGTCTGAACAATAGGAAAGTAGCTGGGGAAATTTTCGGCATAAACTTTCATGTTTATGCTTGCTTTCAAGCATACTGTACTAGCATTTTTTTTAAATCTATGGTTATCACAAAGGTAACAGAGTTTTAAACTATCCCATCATTTTTGCTATGGGGCCAGCTGATAAGTCATAGCAGAGATTTGTTTTTAAGCATTGTTAACAGTTAAATGTTTTTGAAGGCTTGTATGCTATGATATTTATGTTACACTATTTGATGCTTACATGCTGCTGACATTCAGCAGCATGTAAGCATCAAATAGTGTAACATAAATATCATAGCATACATAACATTCTTTTTAAAGACAAATCAGAAGCAAATAGTAGGGAAGGATTTTTAAGTTGCACAAAGGTGTCTCCATATATAGAGCATTTGGATGGTATGATCAACTTCTCAGAGACAGAGCCTGGGTGTCTTACAAAACTTCTCCTCAGATGTTATTTTATCACACCTTAGAAACAGAATCTTCCCTTTGTGTTTATATTTGTGCAACTGTGCAAAGGACAGTATGGGTGAACTACTGCTGCTTAACCCAGCAGTTATTTTTGTCTCTATTGCTCTCTTTGCCATCCTGACAATCTGACAGGGTCAAACATTTAACCTTGCAGGTCACAGATCAGCTAAGACTTGCCCTCATTTGACCCATGTGAACAATAATAAAGCCTTTTTTCCAATAGTCTTTGTCCTAACCAACCCAGCTATAATGTCAATTAACTTGGCAAGGCTTAAAGCCACTTTGAAAATCATTCAGTGTCTGAGGAATGTTAATAGCACAACAGCTGTTTTCAAGAATCTCACACTTTGTGTTTCTCGTATTAAGAATTTTACTAATTCTTCCCTCATTGTTTGCTCTCATATGACATAAGATATAAACTGATCTGCTGACCTCAAAAATGTGTTTTTCTTGCAAAGGGAGTAATTTCTTATAAGAAAAACAGTACTTAGCTAAAATGTCTAAAGTTTTGTTTAGTTTTCTGCATAAGGACCTAATTTGGTTCCTTGTATTTCTACTAACACATGCTTCTAGCAGAGCTTTGGGCCATATGATCTCCAATGTCCATTCTAACCCAAATTCTTCCATAAATGTTGCTGAATTTAAAGCTAGTTTAGACTCCTTTCTGCTCAGTTCACCCCAGGCTGTGAAGGAACCAATTTCAGCAGTTGAATGGAACTAACCCTGACTTACTTTTCCACCGAGTTCTAACCTGATTCCCACAAGAGAGGTTTATAAATAATTTATCTCAGCACTTTTAATCTTTTGCATCCAATAGGAGCCCTTTCTATATTAATGAACTGCTTCCTTCACCAGAGCAAACACTACTCTAGCCTAGATAAATGCCTTTCAATTTAAATTTTCAAAAATTTTATTTATTTAGTTTTTGTCTTTGGAAACAATATTAACCTGGAATTTCAGCCCAGGATAGCACTTTCTGTCATGACTGAGATGAAGTCTGATGTATTGCCACTCAAATGGGTTATGATGATGGGACATTATATAAATCAGAAGTAAATTCTACCAGCCTTCCAATGAGGTATTTAGTTCAGTTTTTCAAATCTAGAGGGTCATGAGAACCTAACACTGGAAACTATGGAATTAATTTACATTGCACACTAAAATACAGCATTAAAAATATAATACCCATTTCAGTAATAAGCTTACACATATTAGTAAATGTCAAAATTGTATTTGTAATGCAGCACTGTTGAATTTTACAAAATTTATTTGCAGGACTGCACAGTACAAATTTCACAGGACTCCTGCCTTCAAGTCCCCTTCCTGGTCCTTTGGCACTCAACATCCAGCCCAAAAAGTTAGCCCTGCAGGGGACTCATCGGGGTCAAAGAACTGGGTCATCCCACTGCCCTATTGTCCTATATCCTAGCTCCTGTGATCTCTATTTCCCTCCTTACAGACAGATGCTTCAAGTCTCAGTCTGGTCCACCAAATTCTTTGTCCTAACATGCTCCCCCTGCAAACACCTCTGGCCATCTATGTACTGGAAACAGAGAGCTTTGTCCCTTGCACAGCTTGAGCAAGGACACCTGGAACTTACAGTGCTGAGCTCTCATCAAATGCGCTCTTGGTACCATTCCCTGACTTGATCTACTCTGAAGAAAACTTCAGCTCACTTCAAGCTGAAATCTCCATCAGTACATGTAGCAGCCTTTTAGAGCTGTGACTTCAAAAGCCTTACAATCCTCTAGTCAATGTTTGCAGACTAAGATATTTGCTTTCTGGTTCTTTTTTTTAATCTTTGCCTTTTGTTATTTTATTTTATTTTAAAAAGTCTTAAGTTGTTCAAGATGCAGCTCCGCATCAACAACAAAGCACAGGCTGGACACTTCAACCACCCTTTCCAAATGTTATGTTTCTGTTTCGAATCATTAAAATTTCACACAAAAGAGGTAACCAGAACATCTTGATATGGACAGAATGATGTGTTTTCTCCTAATTTAGTGCTTGGAAATAGTAATTTTGACTGAAATTTTCCAGAAAGATTCAGCCTGAGGCAGATTACCCAGTATGCAAAATTTCAGGCCAAATAGTTAAAGTTTGGCAAAGTTATGAGCTACAGAAAATGATTTTGTAATGGAATTTCTGGGCAATTTTAGTAGATGGTGACACCAGTCCAATCTACCACACATGCAAAAGGTACTTAAAATTTTATTAATTTTCTGGAAATCACTAACATTTTTTTTTACCGTAGAAATAGCTTGGTATGAATTTTCTGGATTTTCTGATGAAACACAACTAAATACATCATTTAAAGTCTGAGTTTCAAAGAAGACCAGAATGTCTTACAGGAATTAGCAGCTGAGGGACTGGGCACATGCAAATGCACATATTCACAAGCACTTCCATGTCCTTTACACTGTGACAAACAAATCCATAAAAGACGAAATTCCTTTTGATGCAATTCCAAGAGCAGCAGAAGTTTTAATGTTACTGTCAGAGGTGACTGGACTAGAGATAGTCTGGATGCAAACATTATTTGCAGTCACACAAAGATGCCAGTGACAACATTCATGCTACTTCAAGACATATTTGTATAAATATCATTTCAATATTAGCAGCATTAGTTTTGAAATTACAATTTTTGTTCATACATACTTAAATAAGTATATGCATCCACTAAACAGAGCCTTTATGCTCATGTGTGGCAGATTTGACAATACAATTTTTAAAAATCACTGTCAGCTTCTCAAACAGAAGAGTTTATTCAGGCCTAAGATTACACTTTTTCCTTATGTTGTCCTTGAAATGGAATTTTCTTGATAAACTCAGTATGTTAGTGCTTAATTTGGTATGATCCATAGTCCTTGAATGTATTTTCAGCACTTGTCAGCAAACTGACTGATGCTTTTAGTTTCAGAGAATTTCAGGCATCTTTAACTCGTTCAATATAAAGTCAGTGTAGTGAAACTAACTTGAATAATTTTGAATGCTTTGAAAATGAAATCTATGGTTTAAGACCAAAGCCAATGTGTACTAATTATTCCAGTTGTGAACTTTAATCAGAAAGAGCATGTTGTACTGATAAGATTGCTTTCTCACCCTGCCCAGAAATGTCTTCTCCTCTATGCATCAGATCTGCCGATGCCACATTCCCCTAGCAAACAGCAACTGAATCAAGAAACTTGGTTTGCGTTTGCTTTGCACAGGTAAGGTGGCCCTGAGGAAAAGCAAGGTTCCACCTATCGAGCACATGCAGTGACACTTTGGCTGAATTTGAGTATGTTCACTAGTGTTTCATGAAGCTAGCCAGTAATAAAGAAAATGTTATTTTATGCATTATTTTCTACACTTTAAAATAGTTAAAACTATAAAGTGGCTGAAGTTTATGGCAATCTACACAAAAGGAGTTTGGGTGTTTCAAAACTTCAGTTTTTAAACAGGATGGAATAGGCAGCAGAAGCCATGCTCTGGGCATAGTTTTTTTACGGTGTCCTGTGAACAGCTAAACCACTTCAGTTTCCATCTCCACATTCTCTTTTCTCTTGTAGAGCCACTTTAACCCATTCTTTGCTAATGCCTCCCAGCAGGAGCTGCTCTCACAGCCTCAAGGGACAGAGCTGTGCTTGAAGAATGCCCAGCAGCAATGTGTCTACTCACACAACTGGCAGCACCTGGCCCAGATGCCACTGCCAAGGCTTAAGTCAATGTTGAACCACTCACCAAAGAAACAGATCTTTAACCTGGCAGTGCTGCCAAGAACCAGCTTGTGTTTGTTAAAAATGGTAGGAGTTTTGCCATTTACTCCACAGAAACAACATCCCATAAACTTTTTAAGCTGAAGGAAAATGCTGAGGTATCCAAACAGAAGCAAAAAAGATCAGAAAAATTGCAACATGCTTTGAAGTTAAACTGACTTGTCATGGACAAATCAGTGAGGAGTGGCCACAGGAACCTCACCTGGGAACATTTTGCTATCTACTGTTTCAGACGATGATGCAGATTAAGAAGCATTAGCAGTGCATAATCTTACTTATCCCATATTTAAAAGACACAGTTTGCTGGCATAAATATACAAGCAAGCATGGATGGCACTGAAGGCTGATTGAGAGGTTCTAGTGGGTCTCTGACGTCAAATACATGCACGAAAACCTTCCAGCAGAGAGCAGTGTGTGCACTGAAAGAGCATTGCGACAGCATGGGAGACAGCTACAGCTGGGTACAGCTGCCATTCTGCTTTATAAATCAACATCTTGAGTCCCTCAAAAGAACAGCAGGACTAAACATTTCCTGCTCTTTTCAAGATGAACCTTCAGAACGGTGATTTTATAGTCTTAGCTAATTTGATACATTAAGATTCACTTAAATAATTTAAACACCTAATTGTTGAAATTATTGAAAGTGGAATTACAGTAAATCTGCATTACATAAAGCAGTGTCATATTAGAGACATTCAGATTATCACCATCCACCATGCACAGTGCACTGCTATCCTGCCCTCAAAACACAGCAGCTTTCTGGTCATGCTGACTCTGGCTCTTGGTCTAGCAGATTCTGTCTAGACTAGGGAATCTCAGAGTAGTACCAAATCTACTTTTCGATGCCCTTATCTGCTCCTCACCAATAATACAATGATAAATTAATTTTCAAAATTTACATTAGAAAAGTAATATAACAGATTTTGACAAAGTGCTGTAGAAATTATAAAAACAAATTAAGACAGAAACTGCAAGGCAAGGTAATATCAGACAGAAAGGGATCAAGGGCTAAATGAGTGAGATTTAAAGACTTCACCAGGCAAGACCTTTACCGTCATCTTGAAAGAGTATGTCTTGGCTTGAATTAATTAGAATTGCATCTCCAAAAAAGTAGTAGCTGCATCTTGACCTGAAGCCTGGTTATTTTGGGAGAATAATATTTTTTTAAGTTTTAATTTTTTGTCAATAGCTCCGAAACTGCTGCTAATTGTTAAAAGCACAACTTTCAAACAAAATTATCACTGACTCGCATTCTTGTAGGCACTTTTAGTGAAGCAACTCAGTATTGAAATCCATTTCTGAGGCTTGTGAGAGTTGCTAGTTATAATCTTTCTTGTGTAGATTTCAAAAGTCAATCTATATCCAGTGATATATCAAAGCAATCAGAGGCCGCCTACTGTAATTATTGGGGGTACCTAGAAACAGAAGCAGAAAAAAGAGGCAGTTTCTAAAGACTAGAATCAAACAGAAATATTCCTCTTCTCTGAGAAGATGTTGCTGTATAGCAACACATTATGTGAGTCATCAGTAGAAGAGAGAACAAACACTGCCTTCTGCCTTCTAAACACATTATTCCTAAATGATTTTTGGTTTTAAGTATCTAAAATTAACATCCATCTTATTTAACATAGATAGTTCTATTGGGAACAAGGAAAGGATGTTATTAATGGTGTGCTTTCTGAAGAGTTTATTTCATTGTCATCACCAGTGAGAGCCTAGTGAAAGGGCTGTTTGTGTTGGAACTAACTTTTAATCTCTGCAGAAGTCTGTAAAAGCAAAGTTCTTGAACCACCATGAACTCTTGGCAGTTATACTCTCCTTTAAAACTGCTCATTGTGATGGACTTAACTTCATGATTCACTCTGTTAATATTTGCATAAGAAATGAAAAATGAATCTATATCTGAACATAGTGAATGACTTTCTGAGAAACTCAGAGGGAGAACATACAGGGAGAAAAAAACTTGGGCTGAGTTTTCTGCTTTGAATTGGTGTAATGGAAAATGTTATTCCCCAGTCACCTCCTCGACTCCTATTTATTACACAATATCCTCTTGCTTTCCAGTTCAGCTCATGCAGGCTTTCATGTTTCTGCTGAACAATTTCTGTGATACCATGGGCCAAAAAATTAGATCTCCTTTTTTATCATCTAGCCAAGTTCAGACTAGACACTCAGCTGGACAAAACCACAAATTCTCAGAAGATTCAGTATCACAGAAATTGCACTTCCCGTCTGCCTACCAATTAGAAAAGTGCCACATCTTCAGCCATGTTCATATCTTTTTTTTTTATTTTCTAACAATGAAACACCAGAAATCCATATCCCAGGTTTTGTTCTTGAACATTAGAAGTCTCATAAACCCTGAGTTTCGGATGTTTGTTTGAAACAATTTCTCAAGCTATACTTTTCCTGCATAAAACTGAATCACTTTTTCCAGGGGAGTTGAAGGCACTCAATAATTCTGAGGACTATTCAGTAGGAGTTTGCAGGAAGAAGGGTTCTACAATCTAGCTGAACTCTACAGAAGGCTCTGTGTCACTTAAATATTTCAGATTATATCTGATAGACATGTTCCTTTTCTGAGATTTCAAAAAGACCTAAAAGTTTTGATTGGAAGGCTTAGCCAAACTGATTTTTTTTTCTAATCCAGTTTTTTCATAACAAATTTTCTATACAATAAATAGAGAAGGTAGAGTTTCTTGAGACAGTGGAGATTAAAGAGAAGTTAAAAGAAACTGGCATCTTCCCTTAAGGTTACCATACTTACTTTAAAATCTGAGATACCAGCATGGCATTAATCACAAATTGTGCATGAAACCAACAGAAATAGGATAGCCATTCCTAAAGAGACTCAAGAGGATCTGTAGCTTGAATCTATGACTTGTATCTATGTCTGTGTCTGTGTCTGTGTGTGTGTGGATGGGAAGACATATAACATTCAGTATGTTTACTATTAAAATAAAAATGGGAAGGATCAATTAATATATCGATTTTGGACAGTATAAATCCTATGCCTTCAGTAACAATAAACAATATTACCTTTTAATCTTCTTTGTGATGTTGACCTGGGGATTTTGAAAAGGCTGAGATGGTCTAATTTTCCTCAGGTAGTAAAAGAGTCATCCAGCTCCTTCTCCAGCGGTAATGGTACCATATTCCTGAAAAAATAGCCAGCATACAGGTGTGCCTACCATACTATAGTCAACATTCAAAAATCCTCCCAACAACCTATGAAAGCTGACATAAAATGTTCTGGCCAGAATATAATTGAAATGTCTTGAATTTTATCCAAAGCACTGAATCTTAATATTGGTAATTGCACAGGTGTTCTTCATTCACCTCAGGAAGAGAGACAGTAAGGCACAAATAGCTCTAAGAATTGATAGTGAATTGTTGGCTGCTCAGAGGCTGATGGGAAAATCCTACTAAACTTCAGTAGCAGCAGAATTTCTTCCCAAAGTTATGAGAGTTCATTAGGTGAACAGCCTTATTACTGTATTTCTTTGGAGACTAATCTGCACTTTTTGTTCTAGCATGTGTAGAACTCAGAAGCAGTTTCCCTGCTGACTCAGACTGTTGGATGTTGAGGTTGTCTAAGGTAAAATCACTTCTAGTTCCAGGTAATGTAATTTCTCTTTGCAGTTCAGATTGCTGTCAAAGACATACAGCAATCTTTCTTTTATGCAAATGTTTTTCGTGTTTGAGAAAGCCCCACCATTAAGGGGGCTCAGCTAAAAAAGGGTTGGATTTTATTCTTTGTTTCTGCATTAGCTGTCACAATGGGGTTAAGAAGTAGTGTAATACAAGTCAGAAAAGCTAATGAGAGGACAGTAGCGCAGCTGGCAAGATGTTTGCTGCTTTTCTAGGAAAGAAATGTACTAACACCCTCCACGATTTGCAGTCTCTAGCTCCTCACCTTAATGAAACACCTTCAGTATGGATAGACAATTTTCCTTTTAGGAAAAACACTTCATGATGACTTTGTTGCCAGCTACAGTAAACATAGATAATTGGCTCTATAAACACTGTCTCCTCCATAGAGGTAAAGATTTCCTCTGCTGCAGGATTCCTGAGAGCCAAGGTTTAATTTGAAGGGACAGGCCTGGTCTTGCATTCTGAAGTTTATATCTTTGCTGTTCTGAAAAGGAGCAGCATCTTCCCTTATCTAACAGACATATTTACAAAAAAGACACCTCCCAGTTCCAAGATATATATATGGCCTGTCAGCCACAGTGAGACAATAGATACTGCACTAGAGTAGCAGAGAGAAAGATTTCAGTCTAGATGGTTTGCTGTCCGTCCTCTCTGCATTCTGCACCAAATCAGAGCCACAAAGGCTATGCTGTCTAAGACTTCTCACTGTAAACATTTTCCACAGAAATAAAAGCTTTACTTCTGACAGCTTTGGTGGAACAGGAAAAAAAAGTTTGGAAAACAGACCTGTTAATTGTCTGTTTTCTCATTCTTTGGAAGATGCTTCTAGTAGTTCAGATTGCTAAGGACCTATGAGAGAAAGAGCACTTTTAAGTGAAGAGGGACGAAAAAAGCTGCTTGTGACCTGTATTTTTTCCCATAAACAGTAATACATGCTGAATTACTGCTTAATGAAATCTGGTACACCACCATCATATAAGCTTTGACTGATAGTTTGGCAGAAGAGAAAAAAAATTTAAAAATTAAAAAATAAAAGAGAGGAAGAAAAAAGATCTTTTCAGTTTAAAGTTGAAACCATGATAATATTCCATTCCAGTGTGACTAGAACAAGTTCTGCAGGACCATATTGTAAAAAGGTTTTTCTGCTTTTAGTTTTGCTACATTTGAAAAAAAACTAGGAATAGATGTTTACTGCACATATATTTTACAGCTGATATTAATCAGTGCTTTAAATTTCACCTGCAAATTATTCTAAAGCATTCAGTTGTCTGTGAAGACTCTAAGTCTATGCAAGCAGCCATGTCTTAGGAAACTTCTACATAAATTAGCTCTTTAATGATCTCAGTGTGCCTAAAGACTAGCAGGAAGGAGAAAGTACAGTAAATAACTGTTCTGATCAAAGAATTGGTCAATTAATATTAAGCAATGTTGAAACTATGATTCTTGTCAGAGAGAATGCTGCTTCAGGCAACAGGAGACACTCCTTTTCACTGTTGTAGGGGACAAGTTTGAGGGCAGGATGTGCCTAACACTTTCTGATATCCTCAAAGGAGTAGAATTGATAGAAAGACTCAAGGGTATGCTAGCAAAGCCCACCACCAGCAGCTTATCTCTACTGCTCATGAAGAGCAGAAATTTTACATGCATGTCTGAAATGCACCTACAGAAGAGCACCAAAGGCCATTACTGGGCTGACTGATACCTGTGCTATGGCATAGCCACTGCCTTGGGAAGTCCTCCTTTTCTTGTTTAATCGCTTCAAATTACTGGAACAGTAGCAGGCTGAGCAGGAAGTAGGACACAACATGGAGTACTCTGTCCCTCTATCCTTAGCATAAACACAGTTATATCTTTCTGATTGCACAGGGAGTTTGAGGGAGAGCCAGGTCTCCTCATCTCTTATGAATGAAGCTTTCCTTAAGGCTGATAAAAATGTTGAACCCATATGAAAAACATAAAGCTCTTAACTTAAGAAAAAACACTTCTGTCTTTCAACATTAGCAGACCTATGAGAATATTGGCCTATGAGGTCATGAAAGAAGAACTCTGAAAACAGGAGGTCGACTCAGTCTTTGTTGTTTCCTGCATCTGAACTCTTCTGTTGTAGCTAACTATTGCCTCTTGACGAATTCCTGACCTGCCCTAACCTAACTCCCCTGTTCACTCTCCCTGTCATTAGAAGCTGATAGAGAAGGTCTCCTACTGGAGAGAGGAGACCTCCTCCCCCTCAATTCTTTGCCAATCTGAACTCTTACAAGCTTCCTCGATTTCTCTACTACTCCCAGGGTTTAATGAAGCCATGAATCTTTGCCTGAGAAACCACTAAGTCAACCCAAATCAGTTAATATATTGACTTGATCTTGTCACAAGGTCTCATTTCTAGACAAAAAAAACATCCCACATGACTCACCACAGTGTTGCTGTACAGGTAGTGTATATTGTGTGTTCTCTAGGTTGATTTAGTTTATCAAGAAAGTACATGAGCATTATAATTAAGTATCTGTTTGGTATTGTTGGTGTTTTGAAACAGAACTTCTGATTTCTGGCTATGGCTGCAATGTCTTTGACTTGCTCTATGTTCATTGTCTTTATAGGTCATTATGTAGCTTTCTCCTCAAGGCCCCTTGACTTATATCCTTAATATGAAACAGTCCTCAACTTTGTCAGTTTTCATTTTTCCAGAACCTCACTCTGGAGAACAAGTTCATGGTTATATGGGCAAGAGGAGAAAAATAAGTAAGGAGTTTCTGTCTGCAAGATAAAAGATACTTGTCTCTAATTTTCCAAAATTGTCTCATTAATAAAAATTTAGTTAAGCTTGTATTTTGCTTTGACATCTCCTACTTCTGTTTAGATCCAGTGTGTGGTTTGTGTGTTTAATATTTCTATCTGTTTCAGTTTCTGTAATAAGAGGTATTATCACTACTTACAAATCTGGTTTTGCTTAAGGCCTTGGGCTATAATAGCTTCATCAATAGTGCCTTTAAATACAATAACCTTTCAGAAATTACTGTTGCATCTTCTACACATATCAAACCAAAAATTTCAAAAATATGTTGTTATGGTGGAAAAATAGCTCATGAATTCACACAACCATATGTTGCATCTCCACTTAAAATGAAAATTGCAAAGTAATCTACCAGCTTCATTCCAGAAATAGAATTGCAAGTATGAGTCATGCGCAAAAATACAACACCGCAACACTGACAAAAATAGGTGCATGACAATCCCATCCCTGCACTGAGACATACATAATTTTCTGGTAATTCACTGCCAGCCATTAGTACAAATCTACTGCTTTAAGTGAATCTTGTCTATGAAACATAACTATATAAAAAGCATCTTCTCAGTCATCAGAATAGTTCACTGTCTGCATTCAGCATCTGAGCTGCTTCATTCCCAGATAAAAATGGTATCTGACTACAATTAGTTCCAGTTAGCACTGCAGTGTTAATACAGAGATGAAGGTTTCTTTCTTGTTGCATTGGTTTTGGTATATGTAAAGTGGTGATTTAGCAGGGCTTTATAGACAGTCTCCCATAGCTCCCTTTTAGAGACAGGTCAGATGAGTAAACTACCAGCAGACACTATGGATGGCAATTTGAACAGGAACCAGCAGCAGATCAACACCATCCTGGACTTACTAGAAAGAATGTGCAACTTTCAGAAAAAGGGATTATTCCCCTCTATTCAACACATCTGAAATTGAGTTTGGAGCTCTATGTCCAGTTGAGGTCTTCCTTGTAAATGTTGAAGTCCAGCGGAAGACCACCAAGATTATCAGGAGATCTTGGAAGTACAGAGAGAATCAGAGACAACTTTTACTCAGCCTAAAGATCAAAGGGGAAATCTAATAGTATCCTACTTGCAGAGGAATGGAATGGTTTTAGAGAAGATGGAGCCAAATTTTTCTCAGAGGTGTATACAGTGGAAAAGTGAGATGCAGTGAACACAAATTGCAGCACAGGAAATTCTCTATACAATTAAGGGAAAAAAGTCTTCTCAGTGAAAGTGATAAACCACAGAAACATTTGCTCAGATAGGTTGTGTGATCTCCACCCTTAGAAACCTTCAAAGTTCAACTGCATATGACACTGGACAATCTAACAAGTTGTGAGTTGCTTTGAGAAGCAATCTCAGAGAGAGATTCAAATATAAATTACTAAATGGTTCAACAAGTTAAGGTATATTCTTCTCTTCAGCATCTCCTATTGACTATTATAAATTATTTCTACTTAAGCTCCTGTGGCTCCTATTTGGAGGGAGCTGTAAGATATAGATCTTACAGAGCAGTTCAGACATCTATGTTTTGTAATATTTGGCCTCTTGAAAAACAGATCTCTCTGTTTCATAGTATTCAAGGTTTCTGAGAGACTATATAAAATATACCATAACTACTGGTATCCTAAACCAAAGTAATTAAATCAATTCTACTATATTGCAGCCTAAGTGCATGGATTCACAACACAAGCATTGTAGAATCACAACCTGTAGCATAATTTAATTTTCAGCACCAACACTGAGACTAATTTGTATTTTTCTGGCCATATACCCTATGGTAACCAGAATGTGGAGATTTAAAGCAGCCACAGTGGTGGAAGTGGGAAGAAAGAGAACAGTTTTTAGCTTAAAAACACAACTTGAGGGTGTTTTCTGTTAATTAAGAAATTGTTGTGGTTTTATCTGTGGTTTATCTTCTGTTTTCTTGGTTACAAAATTTACTTGCTACAAAGTCTTGGCAACTAAAACCAAGCCTGCAGTTATCTTTAAAATGTTAAATATAACACATGAAGCCAGATTCTGGAAGTTTTAGTTATCCTGACTAGAGTCTAGATAGAGCAGTTAGAATTGAAGGCGTGCCTCGACGAGGAAGGTACAGCTCAGTTTGAGCCACAGGGGCAAAATGAAGCTCAAAAAGACCAAGAAGTAAAATCTTGACTAATCAGCTTTACACTACATAGCAGCTCATTTTTTGGGAAACATATGCAGTTTGTGTTTTGGTTCAGGACTGCTACCTTTCACCAAAATAGCTATGTTTTAAAAGTCAGTTTCGCTTCCCACCCTTTTCTGCATCTTTTGATTACAGGGAGCACCTAAAGAAAAACATTATCTATTAAAATGTTATAAAATCAAAAAGAAAACAGTCTTGGAATTTTAAAATTATTTTGTGCCTTTTTCTCACTTAATTGATGAAATATATGTATTTAGATTTAACGTACAAACCAGAACACTCTAGCAAGTTAATTTTAAAAAGAGGGGAATTTTTTTTTTTCAGCAAATATTAAACACTAAACTTAGTAGACTTCTGGCTGGGTGCCATTCAGACATGTAAAGGCAATGAGACTGAAATAAATAACCTTAATAATTTTATCAGGCATTTTATGTTGCAGCATGTTTGAAGATACTGAAGGAAAGTAGATTAATGGCTCTTTTTATCTAGCT
This sequence comes from Rhabdornis inornatus, assembly GCA_013397075.1. NCBI lineage: Eukaryota > Metazoa > Chordata > Aves > Passeriformes > Rhabdornithidae > Rhabdornis > Rhabdornis inornatus. The sequence continues at coordinate 1,795,818 of VWZS01010571.1, read as the reverse complement.
GCTTATAAAATGATTGCCACATCAACAAAGTTAAATGAAGGTTCTGTCTTAGAAATCTGTGTTAACACAACCATTTATCCATTGCTATTCTTAACAAGACCAACAGTGATTCAAAGCTATTTTCCTCCTCAGAGTCAGAAGTGGAATCCATGTACAGCACAACTGGAGATCTCAGGGTCAGATTTTAATTCTTGGTTAGATTTCTCTGTGGTGCTAAGACCCATAAGGATATATCATTTGAATCCATACTAAGCAAACTTTAAAAGGATATCAGACCAGTTCTGGCAATTAAATGTGAAGGTGACTATGAATCAAATGTGTATCTACTTACACAACTGTTTACTTACACAATTTTGTCACAAGAATATTGAACACCGACTGATGTTTAAACTGCTGCATCTGCATTGCTTTGTAAACTATGCCAAGGGGTGGACCAAAGACTGCAATAAATTTCTGTGTATGACGCTTACCTGAATCAAGGTAGACTATCCTTATATTCCAGAGAGAATGTAGGAAAGCCACAAACTCAGTTACAGCCCTGCCAAAACACAGCTGTAAGAGCTATCCCATTTCGCAATGATAAGCTCAAGCAGAAATGCTAAGGATGGTAATGCCCCACAGAATACTTGAAGTCCATTCTAAACTCAGGCATTACTTAAATTTTAGACAACCTGAGCTGAAGCTAAATGCAGACTGTTGTCCCAGACACCAGGCTACAAGAGTACACCAAGCATTCTAAAATTCATACTGCAGCTATGGTGTAGATACAACTTCTGAAGTTTGAATATGGGCCAAAAAAGAGAGGAGAAAACCATTTATTTGCCAAAAATATATTGAAACATCACAGAACAAAATAAAGATGACTTCATTTTTCATATTTTCTGCTCTCTTCATTCTTGTGCATTTGGGGTTTCTTAATGCTTTTCCTTCAGTTGACAATACAATTTTGTTCAGGTTCATACAACTATTTACTTTGTGTAGTAAATGAGAAGTAACTTAACGAACTCATTCTACTCTCATTTAGTTTGGCTTGATGTTAATGACTCAGTAAATACAGTGCAGAGAAAGCTAAGTAAAGATGATGCCTAGACATTTGCTATTGCTTAAATTGCACAATGGATCTGGATTTGCACCCAGACAAAATAAACTTCCATTATCTTTTGGTAGCTTGCAACATCCACTTTCACTGATGCAAATGACTCTTATCAGATGACAACATTGGGACCACTCAGGCTGAGAACAACAAGAGAGAGTTCTCTTGGGCAGTCTCCTGCTCAGAGCAGGTCAACATTGGATTCAAATCAGGTTCTTCAGTTCCTCAGTCTCTCTAGTGTACCATTTCCAATGAAAAGCTATCCCAATGGAGACAATATTTCCTTATATCTAATTGGACTCTCTCTATTTCAGTTTGTCACCATTGTTTCTTGTTCTCCCCCCGTGCAGCTCAGCCTTGTTCTGTCTTCACAGTAACTTCCTTGTAGGTTAGAAGGCAGCTGTGCAGGCTGAACCAGCCCAGATCCCTCAGCCTTGGTGGCTTTCTGCTGAGCTTGCTGCCTCTTATATCTTTCTTGCATTGGAGGCCTGCAGTGGGATGTACTGTTTCAGATGTGTGTTAATGAGTGTTGACCAAAGGAGTATAATCCATTCTTGTGGCTCTGCTCCTGTTCCTAAAGGCCAGTACATGGTTAGTTTTCAGCTGACAAACAGGACAAGCCTCTAACTCACAAAAGGCTACATCAACATAAGATATTTGTGCGCACAGTTCTATCATGTGAAATCTTTCATGTCCATATACCTGTTCTCTGATTAACCAGAAGGAATTGAAACTTTGAACATGATATTACACTAATTTTTTCCTTTGAGAAGAGTAAATGAAAACCTTTTCTAACTTATGGTTCTAAGAAGCAGCACTAATGTGCTGCAATTGGCTATGTTTTAAAGCACCTTCTAATTTTTTGCGAATTAAAGTCATAATTTTCCAGACATGCTACAATGTAAGTCATTAATGCAAGGGAGACATGGACTTTGCTTGGCAAGTCTCAGGGTGTAAAACTCCTTAACTGTATTTTACACCTACGGTTTTCAAGCCTTGGCAAACAGTTTAAAATGGAGAGATCTGAAAGCAGGTAAAATTTCTGGCATTAGACTAGAGTGTAGTGTTTAAAGCTCAGATCCACCAGCAAGCTGAAACATGGTTTAAGAAGGTTAACTTTGTTGTTTTTTCTTACAATGTCCTATAGAGTACATGCCAACACATATAGAGTTGGATTCTGCTGTCAGCTATACTAAAGTAAATCCAGAAGTACTTCAATGAAGTTCACTGAATTGCACTGTATTCTTATTTATGTTCAGAAGAAAAATGCTCCCTAATTTCTAAGACAAGCTTGTCACAAAATGTTATGAACACACAGCCTTTCAAAGACTAGAGATTTATCAGAAAGGTAGGTCCTGCAGAGTGCTACAAGAGTTCCTTGCTCAGGGCCTCGACTGTAGATTACCCAGTTGCCATCTGTGAGTTAAGGCAAAACAATTATCCCTGTTCAGAAACTCAGACAGCTTTGGCTGTAGAATGATGTACCACAGTTTGAGCCTTTCTCACACAGGGTCTGACACGTGAGGAGTTGGCTGGGAGCATTCACAGAGACAGACACCAGCAGATACAGACCCAAACTCGACAGGTACTAACTTCTTTTGTCACAGTGACTTTATTGTGCCTCTGATTCCTGAATTTTCTCCTCTAGAGATACTGTCTCAATAGTGCTCTATTTCTGCCTCCACATCTCCCATAAGAAGGTTTGTAACCACAGTGCTTTGTAGGCTGTGGGTATACCAGTGGCTGTACTACCTGTAAAAAGGTGGGGTAGAAGGGTGCTGTTAAACTGAACACCCAGAGACAAAAATACCCTATGTTTTAGGAAGAAAGAAGGACCTTTGACTCAGCTGACTGTAGCTGCTTTGCCTGTATGTATTTGGTCTGTTGCCTGCTCAGATCTGGTCCAGCAGCACTCAGTAAAGTCCTGTGCTGTCTCACACTCACTGCTCGTGAGCCCCTATGTGATTCATTAGCACTCCTAGACAAGCTGCAGGCTCTTTGCTGTCTTGGCCTATCACTTTCTGTTTCTTCCTACCCATGAGGGGGTTGTGCCACACTAATACCCCCACCCTGAGATGTCCCACTATTCTTATCCCACTACCGAGCATCATATACACAGCATATAGAGAGATGAGGCCAATCATAAAGAGGTGTCTCTTTTGAACCTGCTTTTGGCAATGCACTGTCGTGATTACTGTTACAAAAGTTTCAGTCCAGGGAAAGAGGACAGCTAGGGAATCACAAACATATGATAAGAGAGAAGACAGGAGTGCCAGGATGAAGCAGATTGATGTGCAGTCTTTGTCAGAGGAACTTTGCACTGAATCCACTTTGTTCCAAGTACTGTTCACTGCCTTGCAACAACCCAGGTGGCAAACACTGGAATCTTTTGCCCAAGGGCACCCAAGCCTACTCTGCCTGGATAGTGTGCTCATCTTCAGACAGTAGGCTGAGCTGGGTTGGGCCAGGGAACGTGAGGACTCTCCAAATACACTAATGAACTTGGGCTTGTAGGCAGCCAAGAATGAAGAATTTGCAATCCAGCCCAGCCATGGACAAGGTTGGGGAGTTTGGCGTCCAAGCCTCTCTTCCTGAGACTTCTATCTGCAGCTGATCCTCAGTATCCATCTGCAACAGCAGACCAGCAAGAAGGAATCAGATCCCAGGACACTCTCTTGATGAGTAGCCAAACCACCAACCTACAGAAATACACTTCTTTTAATGCTTCCTTTCTCTCTGTTTACATTGCTCTCTGCACGATAGAAATGAGGCAACAAATGAGGCAGAGCTCACTATTGGAGTGATCCACTACCCTGTCCAGGCAACACTCTCCCAGATCTTTCCATTTCAGTGAAGTTCCAAACATGCAGCCAACATAATATACCACTTACAGGTATATCACGTTGAGTTGCTTTTGTAGCATGTCATATTGATAGATTTGTCAATAACAGCAAGAATTTTTTTTAGAGTAGACTGATGCAGTAGGGGCTGTTTTTGATAACTTCTCATTTAAACCAAGGTGTCAAACCGGCCTGAAGCCTTTAACAAGTGAACAAGTTCATTAGTGAACCTGCCTTACTTTTAAGAACAGGCAGAAGCTGCACACGTGGCTGCTTGCATTAAAGGGCATGTCTCTGAACTATGGTCCAAGACAAGTCCAGCTCAGACAATTGCCATTAATTAACCTTTGTCTGCTGTTAGACAGCTGAGCTCATCTAAAATATTTGAGCAATCAAAACATCTCCAGAGGGGTGGTTCAGCGTCTTCATCTCCCTTCATCAGGTTAGGACCTGTTTGTAGGTGCAGTGTCCTGTCCTACTCTTTGTGCCAGCTCTGACTTATTGTTGAGTCAGTTCAGCTTATAAAACCAGATTAAAAATTTTTCATTCTTTTGCTGGATGAGTTTTACATCCCTTCAGAAGCTGAGTTAGCTTTTCACTGGGGATACAGTGAAAGGCAGAGCTGACAGAAGTGAGAAAGTGTCCATGTGGCTGGGCACAGAAGAAGGAGTAGTGGAGCAAATGGAATAGATAATTTGGTGCTTTGGAATAACCTCAGCATTCAGTAAAAGGCTGCATTTGACTGGGTGCTTAGATTGAGAGCTGCTTTTACGTAAATAAAATAGTGCATTGCCGTTTTTCTGAATGAAAGGTGTATAATCAATCATCAACAAAAACATCAGGCCAGAATAAGCAACAAAGATGTTATGAGAAGACCTAATGCAACAGCTTCATTGATGTAGGGATTCAGGTTAAAGAGAGACCTAAGTGAGTTGGTGCACATCCCACGGCTCCAGACTTCTTTCATCTTACCCTGGTGGGAGATAAAAACAGAAAAAACCCCAACCTGTCCAAGACGAAATTAAATAACTGCTTAACAGCTACACAGTTACTTGCAGTTTTATTGACTGGCTGGAAGTAACCCTAAGAATTAGATAAAGGCACATTTACACTGTAAAAGCCTCTATTCAGTGCAAAAGAATGCAATAGTGAGCTTCTGTCTGAAGCCAAAAAGCCAATGTGTATAGCTTTTTGACTACGGAGAGTCCTCTGTTACAAATAAGATCTGCAAAATGCATGAGACAAGTGTCTAAAATTCTTGAGGTAACCAAAAGATCACTCTACAGAGCAGCGGTGTTACAGCATCAGTAGGTGCCTGTGCTGAACTGGCAAACCATCAGGTTGACTCAGCACCCATGTCATTCTATCTTAGATGTGCTATCTTCTGGAAAAGAGAAAACCTTTTGAGGTAAATCAACTTCTGTTTGTCTCAAATAACCTTTCTGGTTTTCTTTTACCTCCTTGTTATATCTGGGAAAAACCTGAGCTCAGTGTGCAAGTGAAGCTACAAAATGTCTTGCAGAATAGCATAGAGAGGAAGGATTACACCTGAGGCATGGCTGCCACATAAAACCCTGCTGAAGGTAGTTACACAGCTATAACTGTCCAATAAAATTGTTGCAAAAGGAAAGGGCTGCAAATGCATTTACCATACATGTCAATGCATTTAATCTTTAGGAATTTGTCACTGAGTGCACTGTTAAGGGATTTGCTAAGCAGCATTTGACATACTTCCCCATCCTCTCATTCCCAGAGGGGAATGCTGCCAGCCTGCCTGCATCTGCCAGAGTTGTAGGCAGCATCTTTGATTTAGATCTCAGTCAGAACCCTTAGTCCAGTCAGCATCTTAAACATGCCCCAAAATACCATAAAAACAAAAAATTGCACAACATCTCATTCAGGTTCTAATTTTCTGTCTGGAGAATGAAAGTATCAGGGTTTTTTTTTCCTTTTTAAATGCAGTCTTTTTCCTCATTTTGACTCTTCTGAATGCTCCTACACAAAGAACCTCCCCATGCATGCTTTTGGTCATATTATACTTTTTGGAGTTCACAAGTCATTAAGTATCATGACCCACCTGCCATCTCTCATTCAGTATTGAAAACAGGGATCAGCTCCTTCTATCACCCATTCCAGATGATCATTTATATTATAGCCTAGAATTTAAAGCAAGTACCCTTTCTGTTTTCTCCCATTCTGCTTTGAGGATTGTCTTGTGCTAACCTGTAAAACTGTGCTAGTACCATCCTTCAGTTCCTCAGTTTTTGGCTAGTGTGAAGCCTATGAAAAACGACAAGAATTAAGGCGCTAGCACTAGGGACTATACATCAACAGGACTGACAGCATGAGATTTACTTACCCAAACATTGTCTTTTTAGGCATTGTGCACTTTCTCCTGCTGCTGCATAGGGATGTCAGAGTCATCCTAAGTACCATGTCAGACTTGTGTAGTTATCTTGAGTGGTAAAACACATCCTAAGTGACACTGGACACCTTCATTTGGGCAACTGAATCCCTCTTATATTGTCTTGTTTCCTTATTCCATATACATCCTAACCATAGAATTATCAAATGGGTTTTTATACAGGATTGGGTTGGAATGGACCTCAAAGGTCATCCATTTCCAGCCCTCCTACCATGGGCAGGGATACCTTTCACTAAACCAGGTTGTCCACCCACTCAAGAGGTTTGGGAAGAGACCTTGTCATTGAAGACTGAGGCAAAAAATTTGAGTACCTCAGCCTTCTCCTCATCTTTTGTTACCAGCTTTCCAGCATTGTTTATCAGGTGGGTAAACCTTTGACCTTCCTTTTCTGATTAACATACCTGTAGAAGTCCTTCCTGTTATTTGTTGCAAGGTTCAGTTCAAGCTTCACCATGGTCTTTCTCACCCCATCCCTTCACAGCCAAACTTCATCTTTTTTTCTCTTCTAGGGTTACCTGTTCTCGTTTCCACAGCCTGTGCACTTGCCTCTTGCACTTTTGTTTGCCCATCAGATCCCTGCTTGGCTATGCTGGTTTGGTGCCTTCCTTGCCTGATCTCTTGCTCCTGGCAGTTGTAGGCTCTTGAAATCTATGGAAGACATCCTTAAAAATCTGCCAGCTCTGTTACACCTCCTTGTCACTGAGAGCAGTCTGACAAGGGATCTTATTGACTATCTCCTTGAAGAGCTGGAAGTCTGTTTTCCTAAAGTTCAGGGGCCTAATGTTACTCTTTACCTGACCCATATTCCTCAGGACTATGAACCCCATTGCCATGTGATCATTGCAGCCTTGGCTGCCTCCAATCTTGACATGCCCAGTTAGCTCTCTCATGTTTGTGACTAACAGGTTGCACCCCCTCTGGTAGGGTTACTACCTGACTCAAGAAGTTATGCATTCCAGGAGCCCCCTGAATTACCTGAAGCTGCTGTGCTTCTGTCCTAGCAGATGTCTAGGTGGTTCAAGTCCCCCAGCAGGATGAGACCCCAAGAGCACAATGCCTCCTGTAGCTGGAACAAGAAGGCTTGGTCCGTAGACTCCTCTTGATCAGCCATGACCATTTTTGCCCAATATTTTAGCTAAGTGTTTTATTGACAAGGAAAAAAAAGCAGTGTAAGAGTATTTGAACAAGTGTTTACAGAAAATAACCTCTAAATGTAAATATGCGGATTTGGAATTAAAACCTTGTTCTAGGAATGAAAATAATTTAGCCATAATTCAGCCAAAAGATAATCAAGCTTCACTTTTCCAAGCAAAGAAATTGAAAATTCACACTAATAGCAGTGCACTGAAATTTACAGTTTTTCACCTACTTTGTAATCAAATACTCTTTGAAGCCTAATTGTTTGATGTAGGCATTGATTTTGTTGAAACTGTATATACAGCCAGTGCAAACAGTCCAATAATCCTGAGCCTTTATTTGGCTCCATAACCGTTTTAATGGCTTTTTCCACATTTATTGCTGGCAACAGCATACCTTCACAGAAGCTGAGTTGTGCTTTTTGTGTTGGTTTTGTTCTTGATTTACAGGCAAGCTCTTTAATTGAACTCTTAAGAACACACTGTGCATTCAGAACCTTTGCAAATAGAAGATGCATTTAAGAAGTTGTTAATATAGTCTGCATGGTGGAACATTGGTGATCATTCTCTGGTATGTAGAATGCTCAATTAAAATAGCAAAAATAATCAGGATATTTGCAGCTCTCTGTGATATGTTCAGATAATTCAAGCACCAAGACAAATAGAGAATGTCTTACAGTCTCAGAACAAGTCCCTTTGATTTCCTTCCTCTTTAATTATTCAGGAGTTTGCCTCACTACTGCTTCATTCATGTCACAGATACATTTCAGCTTTCCATACCAGAACATATGAATGTTGTTTTCCTGAAAGCGAGCCAAAGACACAGACTCTGACACAGATTTCCAGTATACGCAGGAAAATGAGAAGGGGACGTGTGAAAACAGTACAATAGCCTTCTTGTATTTTCCAAGTTGCACTACAAACTAGATGATAAGCAGAATGTTAATTTTAATGTTTTGTTTTGTTTTTTTTCTAATGGAAAAGATAACACATTATAAAGGAAAAAATTCTGGGTAATAAAAATATTTTCAAGGAATATAAACACCATCAAAGGGATGTCATAAAAAAAAAGACCAAACACTGAATTAAAATTACAGAGTTCACAATGAACATTTTTCTTAGATAGTTACCTTATTGCATATAGGTCTAAATTGCACGTTGGTAGATATAGTCATATCTTTTCACATTTAGCATTTTGCCATTTTTCTACTATCAACACCAGATAAGCCTCACCAGGGAAGGAGTGGTTTGTAGAATTAAGGATGTAGTCCTCTGTTGTAAAATGCTGAAGGAAATTTTGGGTCACTAGTATTTTTATATAATCAAAGTAATTGCTTGATTGTGACAGTTCTTTTGCTCATTCTTACAGCACAGGTGCAATTCTATACATAAATGGACACAAGTATTTAGATTCAATATGAATATGCAGTAAGGTTCATATCAGCATTTTGGGGCTTCTCACCAAATCCCAGCCTTTTTGCACACATAACATGGGTTAAGATCACTTAATTCAAGTTGTAAACCTGTATTTTAAAAAATAAAATTTAAATTTAAAATCTGACTGTAAAATTTTAATTTTATCCCATTTATTAGGATTCAGACTTTGCTTACAAGACCACACAATTTCCCACCCCCCTTCCCCCAATACCTTTTACCTGTAGAAGAATCCTTCTTTCTTTTTGCAGGGCATGGAGGAAAGAAGTGAATTAAAGTGTCACAAGTGAAGCACCTTATATGAAGAGCCCTCTGCATAATTTGTCATCAATAAGAAGAAAGACTGGGAAAGGAGCCAGAAGTGTTGAAATTAACAAAATAAGGTCCTTTGACAAAGGGAGTTACACATTTCCCTGGAGGATGGGTTTCTATCCTTGCTGCTTCTAAGAGGTTGCTGAGTAACATTTATATGCAAGGACTAAGGCTCAGATGAGACTTAGATATCCCTGCTGACACTAAGTAGGCTACAAATCAGCCATGTGGCTTAGGAGAGAAAATCAAAGCTAGATCCATCTGTGAAATGGGGAGCCTTAGGCAGCTGGGAGCAGGCATCACAACACCAGGCAGGCAGAATGACACATCTTCCCCTGCAACTCAAATCTGACTTTCATTTGTTTACTCCTCTTTTCTCCAACTTCTAATTTAAATTGCAAGATTTCATTCCCTTTCCTGAAAGAAAGAAGAAAAGGGAATGAAATATTGTGATTTCAATGAGGATCAATTGGGCAAGCTTCAGTCCTTTTCCCTGAACTTCAGATCATCCCATTCACTTTTGTTGTTTCCTTTCCTTTCCTTTCCTTTCCTTTCCTTTCCTTTCCTTTCCTTTCCTTTCCTTTCCTTTCCTTTCCTTTCCTTTCCTTTCCTTTCCTTTCCTTTCCTTTCCTTTCCTTTCCTTTCCTTTTTAGCATTTCATGTCTTCAATTTTTTTCTCCTGTCTCTTTGCCTTCCTTCCCTGACTGACCTTACCCTCATCCCAGGTGTGTTTGCCCAGTCAATTCTAGGTTCCAGGACCAACATCATTCCATTCTTACATTTCATCCAGTAATTCATAGGTCCAGACTGCTTGGTCAGCTACTCCCCAGGCACCAATTTGCTGCTGAAACTTTTCCAGCCTCTGCTTTCTTCAGCTTCTACAACATACATTTCCTTCTCCATGTTGTCTTTACTTAACTTAGATGGGACATGAGAAGGAAAGAAGGACATCCTCTGAGCCCTCATGGGCAAGTATTTCCTTGTAAGTATTTGTAAATACTGGTGACATTTTTGGTAGTATTTCAGACTATTTAGTCTTCAGCAGCCTGAAATTCCATCTCTGTGGCTTTAATTTTTTTCTTTCAATTTCTTCAGGCATATACTGGATTTGTGGGATTTGAGAGGAGAAGTGTCTTCCCAGAACAAGGAATTTGTTCATTGTGAGCATACAAGTGAATGGGAGCCAGAAACAAATAGAAAACAAACACTACAACTCATGCTGCAGTTTTTTCAAAATAGCCATGTCATGGTGAAAAAATTCCATGTATTCTCACCCACTAAATGTGTGTTTCTTTGCCTACAACTTTCAATCATGTTTATTGTCTAGAAACCATAGAGTCAATGTCTACATGAGGCACATAGTGACAGGGCTCAGGGAAATGCATACCTGAGAAAATCTATGTAGTTAGGCATCAGTAATTCCAAAGCGTCACTGCACCTCCAGTGACTGAAATTGTCTGCTCCACTAACATGAGTACAGAACAAGATACTGCATGTAGAACAAGATATGTGATTATCATAGACAGTAATTTGCAAAATCAACGTGTCCTATGTTGTGTTGTCATGTTTTCAGAGCTCCGTGCTCATGGCAAGGAAATTATGCTTCTACAAAATTCCTGAGCTCAGGAGAAAGTCTGAAAGGACAGTATAATCCAGTCACAGAGTAACAAACCACACTGCAGTAATTATAAGGAACAAAACAGGTAATCCTCTGCTGTCTCTCTTGCCTCAACTGCTTCTAAGTTAGGTTGAGGGAAGAAAGCTACAAGATGGGACCTGCCCAGTATTGAACATTATTTCTAGGAGCATGCTTTCCTTATTCTTTCATCCTTGGTTGACCTGAAAACATACTGCAATAAAGTTTTGCTTCTGGGTGTTCAACTCAAAGTGAGCTTCTAGCATTACTTTATACATTGCAAATGAGATTACAGGAAATGTAAATTATTTCTGCAGCCTAATCTTTTAAGTGTTCTCAAAAAAAGAAATAGTTCAATGTATATTAGTTCAACATCTGGCATGTTTGATCTTTCTGAGAAATCATTGTGTAAAGCAATATCCTACAGAACTTTTCTTATCTTTCACTGACTACCTGCTGCTGGGAACTGTTGGAAGCACCATTGCAAGAGGGATCAAATGATATTTCATATGTATAGAGTTGGATGATTAAATTAATGTCATTCTGCTCCTCAGGTGTGAAAACTGGATTGCCCTGCAATCCATACATGGAAACAGAAAGGTGAAGAAATCTCAGTTAACTGAGATGTAATAAATTTACAGCACAAAGCTGGCATGAAAACCATTTTGTCTTACTTCAATGGCAGCATATGATGCCATTCTAAAGACCGATTACATTTTCCATATTAGGATTCATTTACAGAGTACATTCATTAAATAAACCACGTTTCTTACTCTACCACAAAGTAATTAGTTGTGGAAAACTCAATTGTACCAGCCCTGAATTATATTTCTAAACACTGAAAATGGAGGTACCCATCTAAACAAAAGAAAACTAGCTGTTCAGTTGTGTAAGTAATTCAGGAAAGAGATTTCTAATAGGTGTTCAGACTGATGGCCTAACATTATGCACTGGCACTGTGCCAAAAAAATGTTAAATGTATAATATGAAAATTACTATTTTTATGCAATACATTTCAAAGAAAATACTTTAACTTGGGTCCTTGAAAAAGTATGCTTTTTCCTTTTATAGTTATTTACCTGCTCCAGAAAAGCAGCCAGATTTCAAGCTGTACAAAAGAAAATAAATTATTAACTTTATGTTTGTGATTATTCTAAGCTCTGATATTTGTACTACAGGGCTTAGAAAGCACAGTCATATATCTCTTCTATTCTGTGGCTGATTGTACATGAGAACAGTGCAAAATCCATTCAATTTTTAGATCATCTGAAGGCTGCAATAGCAAGAATGTCATCAATTAACATTCCAGGGAGATTATCAGTTTGGAAATCAAAACAGTAATAATAAATATGTAAGCATGTATATCTATACACATAAAATCTTAAAGTACAGCTTGATCTTAAGGTGTGAAATTAGATTTGCTGACAGATGTGCAAACTCCATAGCTTTGTCTGTTCTCTCCTTAAGCAATGCAAAGTTTTACACAAAATTTGCCTCCTAATCACTGTTTATCTGCTTTATGTTGCACTTTATCTCTGAAAAGGAAGAAAGAAATAAATTAGCAATTTTTAAAAAGTGTGCATATCCACTCAAGGAACAGGCACTCTATGTGTTCCCTAGTTATACTGGTAATTTCAATAAACTGCATTTGGAAAAAGGCAGCAATTAGTCTTCAAGGTTCATGTCTGCAAGTCATATGGTTTTAACATAATTTTAGAGGCATTTAAAAAAAAGATAAAAATAACAACTCAGCTATTTCTGGTAATATTATTAGAAAAAAATACTTTTGTGTTGTCATCCTAGTAAGGAATTTCTGTTATAGTGCTTGAACTTTATTTTACCATGTGGCCCCTCAGTGCCTGTGGAATGATGGCCAGAGAGTCCAGCAGCATTAATTGATTTAGTGGACTGCCCCATTCAGTGTTTAATCTCTAGTGGATGCTTCTTGGACAATAGCTCCTGATGATATTAAAACTTTTGATTTGAAAGCAGCAATTCTACCTGACACAAGTTAAATCCTCCCTCCTGATTGAATCAGTGAGATCTGTGTTTAGTGACAGCTTGTCTTATCTGGCAGTTTCTCCTTGAATATCTTGCCGGTCCCTCCCAGAAAACATAGAAATATTTTGGCAAAGGCATGGGGCTGAAGAGAGGGTTCTTTGTTCTCTGAGATTGTGTATGGCTTGACAAGAAAGATTTAAAGATGTCTGTAGGTCACTGAAGGTTAGTATTTCCTGACACTATTACTTTGACAAATGAAGAGAAAACAAACACTCTAACCATAGGAACAGAATGTCAGGATCATTGCAAATCCAGAAGCAGGCAACACTAACAAACAACTGAAGGTAAGCTTTCCATGGCATCCAAAGCAACATCTGACTGAGGATCTGGATGAAACTTGCTCCGGAGATTTATGTAGGACAAAGAATTTTTCTCTTCTTTCCTTGGGCACCTGATGCAAAATCCAGATGGCTGACTCCTGGTATTGCATGCAGTGGCTGACCACTAACTCTTTGTGCAAATATTTTCCTTCAGCCAAAAGCAAGCCCACTTTGGCCCATTACGGAAGGCAGTTTGAGAAAGTAAGCAGCCATGTTACTGGTTCATTCATTCACTTACTCATTTGAGTAAATTAAAAAAACAAACTCATCAAATTTTCCTCAATCCAATCAAAGCAAGTTAATAAAATGGTTTAAAATAAGATAAAAGCTATGTCCATATTAAATACAACACTTTAAAAGACTTTATTTTTTCCTGTTTCTTTGAATTTCTTGGTGTTGGTTTGTGATGGGATTCTTTTCCCCAAAAAATGGGTGCTGCACAGACTGTGCTCTGCATGAAATTATCAGATGGAGTTATTATTCTTATCTGAAACCCACAATAATAATAATAACGAGATAATAGTTGTTTCATCAGTTTTCATTTTAGTCTAGCATAATTTATTGCAAAATAATTGTAAGAAGGGGTACCTTTTTAAACTTGCCACTTGTCATAATGAGAACAAGGATTGGATATAGGTCCTGTTCCTATTTTACGACTGTCTAGCTCATACATGATGGCCACTGTCTAATCCTACCTCCCACAGACTGAAGGTTAAAAGACAGAAAAGACTAAAGCTTCCACTATGCAGAGCCAGAATGTGTAGGGAAGAGACACTTCGACATTTATTGGAAAGAAAAGGTCTCCCATGGATTCGGGTAGAAGTTGCCTGCTTCATCATCCTCCATATTTTGCTTGACCCTGCTCTTCATGAGCAGAATTCATTTTTCCTCTTTTGCTGCAGTTCACAAGTCTTCCTTTAATGTATCTTGTTCTTTTTTCCTGCACCCATTATCTGCTCTCTGTCATGAATACTTGTCTCACAAAGTTATGGATATGTGTATAGAGTTAGATTTGAAGTACCTACCTGGAACACAGCTCCAGCAGGTCATTGTAAGTGTCACTTTAGCAGTCACTGTATGAAGTTAGGGAAGAATCAAGAGCAGTGAAAGCTGGTCACAAAGCACTGTTTCAGTGTGGACATCTGATCACATAATAATAACCTTCAACTGCCCTAGTGGAAGGTGTCCCTACCCACGGAAGAGGAGTGGGAACCAGATGATCTTTAAGGTGCCTGCCAACCCCAACCATTCTATCATTCTGTGATGTGTTGCCAATGCTACAAGTATGCACACTCTTTTTGATTTCACTGATGAGTTTAAATCCAGATGATGGACCTCAAGTTTTTATGGACCTCAAGATTAATTGTAGCAGGACAGAAGAGAGGAGAGGAATCAAAGAATCAGCCCATAAGAAGTGTCCTGTTGGACAAAGCACAGAAGTCTGCCCCCAGCTGTGGCTCAAGGAGAGAGTATGAATAGAAGAGATGTGACCATGCCATATTGTGGGGCACATTTCCCCTGCAATCTCCCAACATCCAGAGTAGATAAAGCAAGGATCCACACTCTGTCACTCCTTCCCATATTCCACATATGCACTGGCCATTTACAGAACCAGCTAATGCTCTCTGTATCCATACAACAGTCTGTGGTGTCAGTGGCCAGTAGTTTAGTGCCTACAGTGTAAAGAAGTATTTTTTATTCTTTTTGTTTACTTGAAACCAGTCTCCTACTGTTCCTTTGAGAGTCCTCTGCTTTGTACATATCAGTGATCATGTCTGTCACATCTTCATTATTTTCATAATTCTTTGAAACTTTCCCAGATGATTCTCTCATCTGTCTCCTCTCCAAACTGAGCTGTCACAGGTTTTCTACTCATTTGATCTGTTATTAAACACTGGGAAATGAGAAAACCTTATGGCAAACTTGGGTGGCAAAGGTATCAGAGTGCCTAAGATTTCCCTGAACTGGACTTCTTTTCTAAGCTTGGTAAGTAAGGAACGCTTAGTCACTAATCATCCAAAAGCCACGTTCTTTCTTGCCTTTATAGGACACTTACAGAATTTTCTGATTCTTCAGAGTTTGCATTCCTCTTTTCACCATATTCTGTTAAAGCAAGTGATGTCAGTGTCTGGAGCACATCAGTACACTTTACCTGCACTGACTGGAGCTCTGGGGCTGCCCCCACCCATTTATCAATGCTGTGATGGCACTAAGATTCTAGCTTTTATGTCTGTGACTAAAGCCATTATTATAGGTTGTTACTGGGCCATTGTAATCAAAGGAAATATGAAGACTTCAAAGTGAATCCCAAATGAATGAATTAATTAATTTGAAAAAAAAATCCAATTCAAAAGTCCCAGATGTTTGTATTCAAAATATTTCCTGAGATACATGGCTGATAAAGTTTTAACTTGAACATAATTTACAGAATGAATCCTGATTATTAGAACTGCTGGCTACAGTCAACAAACTACCTGGGCTGAGGAGGCAAAACAGAAAGCTAGAGAAATCATCTGGATTTAAAGTTTTTAATTTTGCTGTGAAGAGTGTGGATTTTCCAAATAAACATTTTGAAATGCTGTTTAAAAAGACCTGTAAGGTTAACAAAGTTATGGGAATATTAGGTCACAGCTAAATTGATGAAAAAATATCCACTGGCACATGTACTGAGAACTGCAGCACATGACCAGCTCAAGAAAATACTGCTGTATCAGTTACAGCCATTCCATACTCTTTACAAACATAAGGGTTCAAAACCACATGGAGGGTTTTTTATGGTTTTTGGTTGGTTGGTTTATTTTGTGTGGTTGATTGCTTTGGTTTGGGGTTTGTTTTTCAGAAGGCTTCATTTATAAAATATTCACCTAATGTTAGATAAAGTTGAAAGAAGTCATCTGTGAAAAAAAAGTAAATCTGATAACAATTCAATAGAAATTTCTTAAAGTCATAGCTGGAAGTCACTCTCATGGTTCTCTCCATTCTGTCTCACCACCTCTGCTTTGGGCTGTCTCCAAAACTAATACGAGCATTTTATGCTAAGTCTGAATGGTCACTCTGAATGGTGCCAGCATATCCCACTGTACTGTGAGCTGGATCAATTTGTTCACTTATTACAGGAAATCGGTGTAATAACTAGAACCAAGAAGGAAAAATCTATTATTTTCAGTGTAAAACATTTGTTCATTCAGGACCAAACATCTCATATTTATAATATCTTCCTTTCAAAAGATTACAAATCTACAAGTTAAAATGAAATGGTAAAAATAATGAAAATTTCAGCAGAACCAAATCTAAATGTTTTTGAACGACATACTTAAGACACAAAAAGCTGAAATTCATTCATTCATTCTTACTTGGCAGGCAACAAAATACAGAAGGGTCAGGATTGTCTGGTACTGAAGTCCAACATTTCACACAATACTGTGTAGCAAGGAGACTATCAGGAGGGTTGTTTAGTCTTTGGTATGCTGTGGTTTTTGACAGATGATGGGATTTTCTTCTGTGCTTGTGATTAGATGTATCTTTGGCTAACTTTGTTTTCCGTACCAAGCAATTGTAAGTATCAGCAGCATCAAATCTAGGAGATCTTCACTTTTCCAGCTGCTTTGAAACATTCGGTTTGTGTCTAGGCTCTATCAAATAATCCGTAAGCATCAGAAGACAAAGATGTGAGCCATCAGAAGCAGAAAGAACACAAGCAATGTGCCATCCTGGGAAGCAGAAGATTTTTTTGTGGTCTTGACATTAATAGCTGCAGCTGTCAACCTCACTTGCTGGCCCTTTTGTTTCATACTGATCCTTGGAAAGAGAGTTGTGACTCACTTCCTCTGCCCTGATGCTTCTGCTGAGGAAGCTGCTGTTGCTCTCTGCCTGGTGAACGTTTGTACATGCCATGTCTGGTCACGCTTGTCACAGGAATTTTCAGCTGTGAATCCTAAGGCAATGTTTGAAAATAATGTGTACTTCAGAGCTACCATTCTCTGGCATTGCTTTCATGTCTCAGTCATGAAGTGATGGTTAATTAGACCCTATCTTACTGGAAAATTTTCAATCTCTCCCCTTATTCAACTCTGTATTTCAGTAGAAAATATATAAACCACATAAAGAGGCTTCATTTTTCCTTTCCTAAACAAAATTAGGCTGCCAATGACTCAAAATCTCAAAGACAGTCATAGTGGCCCAAAGCTGCTGTTTGTTTTTTTAATCTTGTGATGCTAAACTCAAGGGCACAGTATTGCAAGAACGCAATCTGCTTCAAGTTTAAGCATGAACAACAGTTTTTAGTTCAAGCAATACTTCTTCAGAACACTAGGCTCACTAAAATATTTTAACAGTTGTCCAAAATCAAATACTGATTCACAAAGTTTTCCAGCTCAATTTGTTATTGGCCAAGCAGATAAATTTCATATAATCATAGATTCAGAAAATCAGAATAGTTTGTGTTGGAAGAGACATTTAAAGGCCATCTAGTCCAACTTCCCTGCAACGAACAAGGACACCTTCATTTAAATCAAGTTGCTTAGAGACCCATCCAACCAGACTTTGAATGATTCCAGGGAGGAGGCATCCACCACCTCTCTGGGAAACATGCTCCAGTGTTTTAACACCCTCATGGTAAAAATTTCTTCCTTAAAAGGAAGAATAGTCCAAATATACTCTCTTTTAGTTTAAAACCATTGCTCCTTTTCCTATCCCATCAGGCCCAGCTAAAAAGTCTGTCCTCATCTTTTTTATAGGCATCCTTTAATACTGAAAGGCTACAATGAGGTGTCCTCAGAGCCTTCTCTTCTTCAAGATGAGTAACTCCAACTCTCTCAGCCTTTTCTTATAGGAGGGGTGCTCCAGCCCTCAGATCATTTTCATGGCCCTCCTCTGGAGTCTCTCCAGCAGGTCCATGTCCTTCCTGTGCTGTCACCCCAGAGCTGATGCAGCACTGCAGGTGGGGTCTGACAGAGCAGAGCAGAGGGGCAGAATCCCCTCCCTGGCCCTGCTGGCCACGCTGCTTTGGATGCAGCCCAGGACACACTTGGCTCTCTGGGCTGGGAGTGCCCATGGCTGGGTCATGTCCAGCCTCTCCTCCAGCAGCACCCCCAAGTCCTTCTGGGCAGGGCTGCTCTGCATCTGTCCATCCCCAGCCTGTGCTGATACTGGGGGTTGTCCTGACCCAATCACAGGATGTTGTCCTTCAGACACATCCTGGACCACTGACCACAGACGGGGCTGGCCAGCTGCAAAAGACAGAGCAGAGAGAGCTGTTGCTCTCTGGGGCAAATAAAGTGTGCACAGTAGATGTGTTTCAAGCAGAATGCAGGTAATTGATAAGGCTGGCACTCCCAAATAACATTTTGGTTAAGAATTTTAGCACTTGTAATCTGAAACAGTGAAACTATTTCCTTGGCAGGAAAATACTTGGACCTGCAGAACCAGTATCACTTTACAAATCTGCCAACAAATGGTTCATTAAACTAAAGGAGTTGACTGATCTCGTATGAAAACATGGATTTTGTACAGCAGCATGGCCTTTAGTCAGGCAGGTATTTTATAAGTACTATTTCCATTTATAATTACCTGAAATTATATCTTAATATGGTTGGCCATGATTTCAATAAAGAACCCTGATGCTTGAAACTATTCCAGTGTGTGCAAAACAGGATGCATGTACAGCACACCTGGGTGCTGGAACGGGCAGCTGTTAAAAGATCATTTTATTGATGTGTTCTGCAGAAAACCTCCAGCTCCAAGGTGAACACATTCTGTGCTGGTAGCCAACATTCCTGAAATACATCATAGTTCACAAGTAAGAACCTCTCTCACATCCTGTAAGTCTGCAGCACGGAAAATCATTGTTCCATAATAGAACTTATATTCATGACTATACATGAAGAAGTAATTCCAGAAAAGAAAAAAGGCAGTAATATGTATTTGCTAAAAATGCCAAGCAATACATTTTAGGCAAAATGTACAAATAGCCTTGAAGGATAATTGTAAAACACATGGGCTCTTGTAACACAGTGAATATATTTTATTTTTTCTTTGGAAGAGTGATGTCAAAAAAATTTAGGAACATCTTCCAATAAGATTTCATATGACTGGAAACAGTTAAGTACCACTAGGATTTTTCAGTGTAGCTCTATTATTGTAAGTCAGGTAATATATCTCCTCACAATTAAACAAAAAAGAAGGATGGGACTGTAGAAAGCTTTGCTGTGCCCAGAGAGAGCAGATACCTACATGGTGCCCAGGCAGCAGGATGTGCTCCCAATGACAATGCTGTGTGCTACACACAACACGGTTTCAAGACCAAACTCAAAGACTTTGAAACAAGTTCTGAACATATTTAGAAAGTAGTCAATAGCACATACTTTAGATAGCCAATAAAGGATGAATCCAAGCATAAATGCATGAAGGTAATTTTAGAACTCAGTCATGTTTTAGAAATGCTCCACTCCATTATAGATAAAAGTTTACATATTTAGCACTAAGGGTTGAACATGATGATGCCAAATGTAATGCATTACTAATGATACATTTACAATGTATTTTTTCAGATGCAGTACTCAAGTTAACTTGTACTATTTTGGGATTTACAGAATTACAGTTTTGCCTCCATATCTCAGCCTCAAACAACAAAAACTTTTACTTTTTCTAACAGACTAGGTGCTAGTCTGTTAGAAATTATTCCATTTGTTTTCTTCGAAGTTATCTTGCCATTATTTCTTCTATATCACATAGAAAATTTATAACAGTGTAAATGGAAGAAAACTCCAATCTTCTGTTTTTCACTATACAGTCAATGAAATGTTCTGTCACTGCCTCAGATATCTATCTGGACATTAATGATTTTGTTATACATTCTACAGAAATGTTGGAATAACCCTGATGTCCTGATTTAAATTACTTTTTAAAAAATGCATTGAAATTAAAGCTTTTCTGGGGCAGTTTTGCTGGAAACCTACAAATTATATTAGAAAATATATTTACTTTAATCTAGGGATGCTTAAGGCGTGTATTTTAACTGTAGATCAAGGTGTTGAAGCTCCAGTGCCTCAGAGTGGAGTTCCCCAGCTCTAATCAGTATTATCCATGTATTTTACTGTTCCTCTAGAAATAAAGTCAGATAGTTTAAGCATTTTTAGAAGGAAATTTGAATACATTTAAATTTATATTAATTTGAACAATGTACAAATTCAAATTAAAATTGTCTTTTGTGAACTCCAGGAATCCGAGAGTCAGGACTGTACAGAGAACACACAGAATGACAGAAGTAGTGTTAGTAGTCTAGGAGTTATCTGGAAAGTGAATAAAGGAAAAGTTTGATATACCCTACTCTTCTGGGGATGACAATATTTGTTATGATAGGGAAAATAATGCTCTTAATTCCAAAATAAGAGGCATACCCAGAAAGTTAATCTATTGTTGTCATCTGAATTTGAAATCCCATCTAGCAAGTCTTGGGCAGTGAAGGAGAATAATCTCTATTCACATCTGAGGCAAATCAAGATGTCAAAAGAAAAATCACCCTTCACAAGGTCTTAGAGAAGGTCTATAGTTTACTGAGCTTTTGAGGAATGAGTTTCCACATGATCCCAGTGACAGAAATTTAAGCAGAGTGCAATTACTTGGAGAAAGAATTTGTCTATGAGCAAAGGTTATCTTTTTCTGACCCCATCACCAACTGTAATATTTTCATTCTGTTGTGCCACAGAAATGGATCTTTTCTTTTAATGCAGTTATTGTACCACAGACTGGTCTTTCATGAATTTTACTTTACATAGAAATATTCCAATACGGTTTACAGAACATTTTTCCTAACTTCCTCAACAGGCATTTTTTCAGGAGAGACAGCTGAAAGACAAGAAATCTCTAAGGCCATATTAGCATGACATTGTCAAGGAATGAAATGGAAAGCCCAGCCTCTGATTCAAAAATGAGAAGAGCATCCAATAATTAGATACATCTATCTATATATTTTCATGAATTTACTTCCTGGTTTTGGGGACATTTGCTAGTATATGCATTAAAAATAATAATGTAATTATGTCAGAATTTCTGTACACTATCACCAATTTAGCTTTTAATTCATGGGACTGATATAGCAAATTTTTAAATTACTAGGAAGTGTTAGTCTTTTCTAGGAATGACTGAGCATAGTTTAGAAAAATAAGTATCTGAGAAGTTTATAAAATTAAAATCAACTACTTTTCAGGGATATGAAATCCAGACAGTTCTATAAATTCATTTCTTCACTTCTTGTGTTTCAAAAAGAATAATTTTCTTCCTTCCCATTCCCATGTATGGCAGAGAACAGAAGTTTTTCCATTTCCATGAGAAAAGCTATTCTTGAAAGTCCCTATGTACTCATCAAAAAGGTTAGCAAAATACCAAAATTTAACAAAAGCAAAAAAAAAGAAATCTCAGTTTTCCTGAAAACAAGTCCAAGCCTCCTACTCAGAAAGAACCTCTGCCAAATTACAGCAAGAAATGGTCCCATGGTGAGAATCTTCAAAAGCAAAAGTGAAGTTTTAGCTTGCACAGAAAAAAAAAGAAAGGAGTCAGAGAAAACTTTCACATGATAATCTGGAAAAGAAAAAGCAACTTAAGCCAGAAGGTACATAAATCATAGCAAGTTTCCTTGTCCTAGAGCTCACTTTGCTATGATCTACTTTAATAATGCTATGTTTAATAATTCTCCTTAATTAATAACTCAGACCTAAATGCATCAGAAATCTGATTCGGTCCAGTGTGAGAACATGCAAATATTATGTCATAACACAAAATAAATTAAAATGAAAATGTGTGGAACTACCAAGATTATTAACTTTGTCCTAAGTTACCTATATTGTCACATAAGATTCTATGTAAAACTTCATTGTTTCCTCGAAGTACTTCCCATTTAACCATTCTAAGTGAACAAAACACGTGATTTTCTATCAGGAGGAAAATGTACTTACATAAAATCAGCAGAAAATTTGAAGAAGATTCTAAGTACATGCAGAAGATGTAGTAGAATACAGTACAGCAGAAGATTCTAAGTACATGAAGACCAATTACAATATAAACTCTTGGATTTCCACAAGCAATAAGTTTTCCTTGTATCAGTCTCTCAAGAGGTAGCAACTTGGGTAGTTCCTTATTTCTGACCTATCTCATTCTGACCACAGTTAATATCCAGATTTTTATAATTAATTGGTACAGTAATTAAAGTAGTCCTGCAATTAAATTAAACTCAGAGCAGTTACTTGTACTTAATTTTGTGTTCCTGCTATTGTGTATCAAAAGTGAGGTTTGTGTGCTCTTAGTATTTTGGTTTCTTTACAGTACAAATGGATCTTTTAGAATACATTAGCCTTCTCTACAAACTCTGTCACACTTGTATCCCTATATAATGGATACAACAATTGTTTTAAGGACTTTTTTTACAGTTTTGCCAGATGTAGCCCCATGTTTATCTGTTTGTGGTTGTGGACTGCTCCTGAGTCCGTGAAGATGAGGTAAAAAAAAAGGAAGTCTATTAGAAGAGGTTTGAATTCTTAATGCATAGTCTGTTTTTTTCCTGAGATGGAAGAGCAAACCATAAAAAAGTTGAACACTTGGGGCCAGCTAATTCTTGTCCATTGCCAGCCTGCTCAATTGGTGCACCCATGGCAGCTCCTTCCATATGAAAGCTCCACAGCACAGCCCTTCCAGTCATCCCCCAGACTGTGTGAGAAGTTTGTGCATGGGCACACAGACACACACACACAAATACAGATGGAGAAAGGCAACAGCAAGCAATAATGAAGGTCAGAGGCATGAACACAAGAGCTGGAAAGACAACTCTCTTTGGAAGCCTCCAGGAATCTCCTAAGGTTGGATACAGACCTGCGAGACACTCACAGAAGAGAGGCAGAACACAGATACTTAAGGGAAAGAGTGTGACAACATTGTCACCTGAAGCTGCAATTGGGCATGTCTCAGAGCCTGTCTTTGTATGGGCTTTGGATATATACTCATTATGAACTGCACTGATTTACTGTACTGCCAGCAGTTCAAAGAATTTCAGTTTTGTTTTGGAACACGACACGTTTCATTCTTTCACTTACTGAAGTTGGATAAAGTGACCCATTAACACCTAAGGCATTATTATGTTATTTTAGTGAAAGTATTAATCCAAAGCCACTGAGGAGCACAGTCTGCTGGTATGCACATTGTGTGCCCAAGCAAGGGAGCAGACAGATGTCTCCCTGAGGACAGGCTAGTCTGAATTCCACACGGAATTTTTATGTATTGTAGTCTTTTTTCACTGACAAAACAAAGTTGGAATTTATATTCTATTCTGAATTTGTCAGCTAATAAAAATAAATAAATTTTAAAAATCCAAACAGCTAACAAACAAGAAGGAAGGAAGGAAGGAAGGAAGGATACTCTCAAAGGACACTACCACCAATTTTTTCCATATTTTCATGTCAATACTTTTTAAATTTTTTTGCTTCCTTTACTGAGCTGTAACACAGAAGGTTGCTGAAGCCCTGTCTATATCTCTTATTGCTTTTGGATGGATGACAAGGCACTGTTCTGGATTTGTTCTAAATTGGTTTCTTCTGCATGGTAAAATGTACGTTTTGTAATTCTGTAGGTTAATTGTAGTTCTTTGGCTGATAAACCAAAAAGCAAGGCAGTTTGTATTTGGGAGTGTTAACAAGACACACAAGACACTTCTTGCTTAAACTCAAGCTGAATTCAGATTCCCTGTGGATGCAGGCTGCTTGGAACAGGGTTCCTTTTAAGAAGGTCCCAAGGTATCCCCTCCTGCCTCCTCCTGGTTCAACCAAAAGGCATAGCTGGAGGCTGCTCCTCCACCTGTACTGTGAGGGCAGTTCTTTGGATCATGTTCACTGGGTGAATTTTCCATTTCCCTGGGGAAAATTGTCAGAGTTACGCCCGAGTCAGCTCCAGGGTCACTCAGGCATGGTGGTTGGGGCTGTACATGGACAAGCAATTTTGTCATCTATGCCACACTGACAGCTGCTGTCCAGCAGTGTAGATGCTTGCCTAATGATCACTGACGAGGGGTTTGGTCTTATATCTCACCTAGAATATGGCTGGAGCTCTGAGAGTCTGATAATTCTCATTTCCTCATTCACATGTTGCTTTTGTTGACTTTGACTTTCCCTGACATTGGGAAATAACATTGACCAGATTTAGATCCTCTGTATGGTACTTTCCCAAGGTCTGGACTCCTTGAAACAGTTATTGATACAATTTTATATTTATTGATAAAATGTAATAAAAGGGGCCTTAATGCCAAGGCATATCAGGTTAGCTTGCTCTGGTGTACAGCAGCCCAGATGTGTAAAAAATTACAGTGATGGATGGGATGGATGAAAGTAGCATCTGAGAATGATAATGCAGATGCTTCAGAAGTGTCTTGTTCTCTCTTTATCATGCAGCAGTGGTATAAAAGAGACACAGTATATATATCCAAAAGGCTTTTGGCATGAATTCTCTGTAAGTGTAGTGAAGTTACAGACATTTTAAATATCACTTTAAACCACAGAGCTGATGTGAAATACTTGAGAAGGAGAACAAAGAACTGGTGTTCTAATAACTAAACTAAGCATTTAAAAATAAATACAAAAAAACAAAACACTTTCTGTGTGGTATTTGGTCCCTGAGAGGTTGCAAACAGGCTGGTTTTGTCTTTATTTTCTGGTTCTGCAGACTGTATTCTAAAAAAAGAACTTGTCTCAGAGTCCAAGAGCAAATCATCTGTAAAGTTCATTTTAATGATGGAATGCAGATTGTTGTTCATTCATTTTTTGCATATGTTCTGCTTATCTTCACAAAGGTAAACATCTCTGGAATGTCACTATTAAAATATTAAGAATGTTATTTCTAGCCACTATTGCCTATGATCTGACTGCTTTGTTTACATTAAATTTCCATTTGCTAAGGAAATCAGAAGTTTCTAAAGTGAACATTATATACATCAAATGTGCTGGAGTAGTAATTTAAGCATTCTCATGTTTGAGGCATTCCTGTGAAAAATACAATTTTTCTGAATTTTCTACTACTCAGACTCCTCTTTTAGATTTCTTGTGTTGTGGATCAGAATTTTTTATAAACAATGCTTTCATATCACAACCATACTTTTATTTTATTGGACAATGTTTATATTAGAAAAGGGGCAAATGTAATTATGTCAGTTTAGAGAGTCTCTTAATCACTCACTCCAAGCTCTGGGTACATAGTTATCATTATAAATCATACCTTTCATTAGTGAAAAATAGCTGCACAATTACAAATTGATTCCCCATCCTTTAAAAAGTACCTCTCTCCTCTCAACCCCCAAAGCTCAAAAACTGATGAGTTTTGCAGAAGAACTTCCCTCCTTTAATAAAATTGATACAATAGCTCCCTTTAGTCCATGGCAACTAGGTGCAAGGCTGGATGGAATGAATGGTGCCTGCTAGTTTCTTTCTTTTTGTTGCCAGCTCTTCTAGGTGTACTGCAACACTTCAATGAATGAGGAAATCCTGGAGTCTCTCCACCTGACCGTGGATTTCTATTACTAAAATAACCAGACTGTCCCATGCACTGTTACCAACCCTTTCCATTCTCTTCTGAAAATGTTCACTGTTTAAGCCAGCAATGATCAAGATCAATAGAGAAGAAAGGAAACACCCTGTCCTGTCCTGTCCCCTCCTGGTTACTCACTAAAAGCAGCATTAATAGTCTTCATGCTAGATTCCTACTTTTTGCCTTTCATTTTCCGCTAACAATATTGAGAGTTTTTCTGCTTTTACTGTGCTCACAGCCCACAGATGCCTCTCCAGGTATACAGGAATGTGCACACCCACGTAGTTCACTGGTATTCCTCCAGGAAAACCCTGCTGCTCTGAATACCTTGCACTTTGAAATCTGCACAAGTATGCTCACAAAAGCATGCTTATCTTCCCAATCAATGCAGTTGTGCTCCACTTAAGGTACCCTAAAGGTTTTCTACAAATTATTTCTAACTGAGTGAAGCAACCACAAAGAATGAAATCTGTTCTGAGCTTTGATCTGATAACTCAATCACCACAGGTGTCAGGACTGCTATGCAATTGTTCTTGAACAAAGTTATATACAGGAATGCCCTTTGCCTCACTGGGATTATCAGTAGACCTCAGAATAGAAATATAAAAGTTTTCCTTTTCCTGCAAGCAAACAGAAATACTGTGATATACCATAAGGGTATAATAGCCTGTGTATAGAAGTCTACAATGGAACAGCTTTTCTGAGCCTGAGCAGAGGCACACGGAATTCACCACCACATTTTAATACAATCAGGCAGTCATGAAGCAGGTAGAGTCTCAGAATTCACTCTATCAAAAACTGGGGTAGGATACAAATAACACAAGCCCTTGAATTTTGAAAGATGCAAAGGAAGGAAACTTGAAGTATTTCAGAATTGTTTTTACCAGTTGGATTCACTCTGGGAGTTTCTAAATTAGAAAGAAATTTTCCCATTAAATACTCCTCAGTTGAGCAATACTCTGCTTGGTTCTCTCTCTTAGCTATTCACAGCAACACAGCACCTTATTAGTCCTGCAGGACTGCTGTAACAAGATTTTACTCACAGCCCATTTAATAGAGTTGGCACTGGGCACAGAGGTGTGCTGCTCAGATTTTTTGAATGCCAGTTAGTTACACCCTCAAAATCAGTGATGTGTACATCTGAGGATCTGAGAAAATGACTGTCTAAGATCACTTCAGGTGTTAGAGGGTGCCAGAATTGGAATTTCCCAAGTCAAAGTTGATGCTTAAGAAATTGATCTTCTTTATCATCATTGGACTATTACCTGAAGGTAGCCCATTAGTCCCTGTGAAAATAGTTTCATGTTTATTTCAGCCAAACTTGAAATGAATAGATAACAATTGCAATTCTGAGTATATGAGCAAGTTACTGTGTGTCAGCAGCTTTCTAGCAATCATCCAGCCATGCTTCTTAGCCTCAGGTAAGTACCAGGCAATTCCAGGTATCTTACCTACCCAGCAAGGGAAACATAAGCTATCTCAAATTTAACCTAGAATTAGTCTTGGCAAAGAAAACCTCTTCCTTAGGAAGCTGCCTAAATTCACAACTGTTCTTACAGTTTTGCAACCCATCCATATGATCAGGCTGTAACTGCAGTTTGTACAGTCTTGGAAAGCCTGATGAGGGGAACAAAGTCACTTTGGGGTAATAGCCGACATTTGTCAGGAGCTTCTTAAGCACTTACCAGCCCTGCTTTGTGATTTCAGTGAGATGAGTGCAATGCTTGTGTATGCTTTGGCCGGCTCAGTGGAGGTATGAGGTGCCAAACTCCCAGCGGTGATTAGTCTCTAGAGAAGAGTCAAGCAGCTAAATACTCTTTTGTCGATGTAAACATGAGCTACCAAATGGAGTCGTTGTGGTCTACCCCCTAGCTTAAACAAACACGAACTCAAACTCGTCACATATGACACCTAATTTTGTCAAAGTCTGCCTCAAAAGTACTCAGCCTTCACTTTATCAAAAAGGCTCTTGCCAGAAACAGCAGGTTAGAAACTGGAATAAAATGAATCAGAATATCAAGAAAGAAGTCGTGCTTTTTTCACAGTGAATTAATAATTGCCATTTTCAGAGCTGTTGGAACATTACCAAGGATAAAAGACTAACACAAAGACTGCTACAGAGAGACCCTCTTTCATAACCCTAGCAGGAGCAAGCATCTAAAAGAGAGGTTGGATGCATTTACTGGATGTACTTTAGCAAGTTTAAAGAGAGAAACACTGAAGGAACTTTTATAACAATTTATATGAGCTCAACAGTGATTGCATTTTAACAGCTGCCCTTGGTCCTCTGGGCCACTGCAATCTAATGGAGTCAGTTTTTCTGCTGAAAGAAATGATTAAATTGTTCTCATAGAGTCCTTGAAAAGGTGTCAGTACGGGCAGCTGGAAATTTAGGATCTAGAAACTTCAGCATTGGAAAAGAAAATCATCACTGTTTTACATTCCCCCGGGGAGATCAAAAGTGAAAAGTTAAATTCTGGCAGAATCTAGGTATTTTCTACAACCAGACACACATTTAACTTCAACAAATTGGAACATATATCTAGTCTCATTGTTTTCCATGTAAACTTTGATGCTATGTGACATTTATACCATGTATAGATCCATAGGTCCCTTATGATCAATTGTGACTTTTATTCAGCATAGTATTACATTGCTCTCTAGAGGTTGTACATTGCTCACTATTGAAACACAGCTACTGCTGTGGGGACGTGCAGAGACTTGGCTATGTTTTGGAGGGTTCTGTGGAGCAGGAAAGGGACTCAAATTCTACTTTTAACTGAAACCCCTGCAGACATCAAAGTGATAATTGACTACATTGCATTATAGCTCAGTTTTGAAGGCTAATGCTTGGGTCGTGGCAAACAGCACCTTAGGGTCTTTGCTAATCCCTAGGGATTCTCCCTCTCTCCTATCTTACCCAGAGGGCTTGTGACAGCACACAGCATGCCAAAAGCAGACTGAAATTACACATTACCCCATAGGTTTTGGTATTTGGGAAGTTACTTCATCCCTACCTATAGCCTTGGACTGTCTTTAGCAAAATCAGAATTTGAGGGAAGAGACTACCCATTCACAGGCAGAAGCCATTTACCCATTCACGGCAGAAGTTATTTACAGCTACAGAAGAAATCCCAGTAATTCAAAAATTTTTGTGATAGGTAATCATATTTATAGGACTAGATAATATAGTGCCTGTGTTTTATTGGCAAACATTTTATTTAATTTCAGCCATAATCAAAGATACAAATTCTGAAAGAAAGATTATGTAAGCATGGTTGATGAAAATAAAAAAGATAGAACAAACTGAAATATGTCCTCAACAAAGGCAGAATAGACCAAACTTAATACAGAGCTTTTCTTGAAATTATTCTCTCTGCAAATAAAGTAGATCATATCTCACTAGAACTCAGTATAGCATTGGATATAAGTGCACTTGTTAGCTCAGATGGAAAACTCTTTATTTCATTTTCTAGACAAATGGAGTAGACCTTATACTTTTAGGTTTAGATGTCTAAGTTAGGTGAAAAACTAACTACTTAAAAGAGGAGGGAGGAGTAGCAGACAGTACAAGGGAATTTCCTAAAGGAGCTCCTTAGGGACTGTATAAGTACAGTGTCTCATCTGTGCTGTTGGCAGAAAGAGCCTGGCACAAGGTTATGAGCCATCATAAACACAGAGTAAGGGATGACTTCTGGGACTGAAATAACAGAAATGGTGTAAAGTCAACAGCAAAAAATGAAAGGTCCTGAATACAAACACAAATAAAAGGAATGAATTCTATAAGCCAAGAAATCACAAGCTGTTACAGACCTAAAGAAAGAGTGCCCTGTTCAATAACAGAGTGAGTAAGACTGCTAGTGTGATGCAATGGGGAAAAGAAAGATCAATCTAAATCTGGGAAAATGTTTCCAGAGCTGAAAGAAGTGTACCTGAACTGAAATCCTGCATACTTCTGCCATCCTCCCTTTAAAAATATATATTTTAAGTACAAAATGAAATAAGAGAAGAAATGGGATGACCAGAGGATGTATCAGAGGATGATCAGAGAGTGTATCCTGAGTTGACAGAACAAGCATTGAATGAGGAATAGTTACATGGGCCTTGGTTCCACCCAGTCCAAGTGAATACATACTCACGCAATGAAATATTTCTCAGAATATTTTCTGCAAAATATTTTTCTGCAGAATATTTTCCTGCAAATACAAAAATTATACAGAAAGACGAAGAGATTTTTGTTGTTGTTGCAGAAAAGATACAAAATCTGAAGAGAAAACTAATTTTAAAGTTGCATTAAAGATACACTGAGGTCTTTTGCTGTTCACTGTAGTTCTGATCCTTCTTTTCTGATGCACACTACCAAGCAAGGACTTGATGGTTACCCATCTATGCCAACCACGGAACGTGTCTTGAAATATTTTTTAGTAATTTTTTTCCTTGAGTTGAAATATTGCAAACAATGCTAAAATCCAGTTTGGATTTTCTTTAAATGTAAACTGACAAGAATAGAGGTGATTGTGAAATATGTGTATGGAAAGCAAAAAGTTTACAATTCCTTCAACTCCTGTTGCATGTACTCTCTGATTATCAAATTAGGAAAGAACTTTGATTTAACTTTGGAATCAGTGGTAAAGCAAACAACCATTGCATAAAAATACTATGCCTGGGTTGCTAATAAGTATAGCATAGTAGTCTGCAAGAATTTTTTTCAAGTAGGCAAGAAGATGAGTTTCTTTTTAGTGAAGTACAATGTCTTGTAAGTCAAACATAGAACAGCAGTGAAGAGAAGCACCTTATTCCAGTTCTGCAAGGAAAAATTTTGGAAGACAGATGAAATCTGTAACAACATTGTAATACTTTGTCACAATTTCTGACAATTTTTTCTCCTTTTTTTTAGAAATTATTTTTTTATATGAACTCATTCATAAACACCAACTAATAGCAGCATACTAGAAAAACTATATAGCATCCTCATCCAAAGTACCTCTGTACAATAATTTCTTTTGCAACATTGTAATCCTAATCTGATTTGTTTACAGATTTCAGACTGAAGGCAAACACAGTCATATACAAATTATGTATAGTATAGTATATATATATGTATAATATATATATATACGTATACTATATCCATATAGTATTTCTATATGGACAAATAATATTTAAAATATATTAACTATTACTAAATATGGAATAAGCATATACTACATATAAAAATATTCTAGCATTTTTTAAACATTTGTCAGAGAACGAGGAAATCATGAATGTTTTTGGATTGACAAATAGCTTCTAACTGAATGTGTACAGATATATAATCATAATGTCTAGAGGAAAAGAAGTCTATTTTCCTACTGTTTTTAGAATTCCTCTAAGACTAGCTTCCTCAGCAAGAGGAGAACTTATGCAGAGATTCTGGCATGAACCCTAGACACGTGGATTCCTTGAATCACAGTGTACTCAGTAAAGATCAGGTGTCATTCCTGGATCAGCTTCTGGTCTTAAGAATTCTCAGGAAACTTGAAGAAGTTCTAAGAATTCTAGCAAAGAGATAAAAGCAGACTTCACAGATGGTCTCTGCTGTCTGGCCCTTCTCTCTCCTTATGTGATAACTGGTTGGCTGTTGCAAGAAAGATTTTTATTT
Source organism: Rhabdornis inornatus (assembly GCA_013397075.1). Lineage (NCBI taxonomy): Eukaryota > Metazoa > Chordata > Aves > Passeriformes > Rhabdornithidae > Rhabdornis > Rhabdornis inornatus. The sequence continues at coordinate 1,764,362 of VWZS01010571.1, read as the reverse complement.
TGGAAATTTTTGAGGATATGGTACATGTCTAAAACTGTGGTGAATCAATTAAAAAAATTGTGTAGAAATTTGTTCTAAGACTCTTTACATAGAAGCTAAAAATAACATTAAAATACTTCAGAACAAACAACTCTGGATATCATCGTTATAAAGAAATAGAAAAGGTCTCACTTCTGTTTTTGAAAACAAAACTAATCAGGAAAAAGTCTTGAATAAACATTTCTCTTTTTAGGTAAAAATAGTGCAGCCAAGCAGCAAGAAACAAACAGGCAAAGTCTGAAGGCCTAGAAGTGGTTCCTTCTGGTTCACCAATGATTTAACAGTTGAGACATTTGTTCAAAAATCTCCAGGGAAACAAAGATTCTCTGTAACCATATTCCATGTTTCTAGTTACTTACTGGAAGTATAGTTTAAATGAACAATGCATCCATAGAAGTCACACAAGTCACTAATGTTCTCACTTTCTATAATTCAAATATCTTAAAATTATATATATATATAAACCCTATTCTTAGAAAGATCTGTCTTCTCATCTCTTCTTTGTAACAAGATAATTAACCCAGTAATATGTTCTCTTCCATATTTACTTAAATAAGTGCATATTACACCGAGTGTTTCAAAATTCAGTGCAGCTTCTGGTGAGTGAATGAACAAAGCAATTCTGACAATGTTTAAGGTTTAGTCATTCCCTTATATTTCCACCATGTTTTATAAAGATTCACTCTTTCATCTACATGAAGAAATGTTCTTTCATTAGCTAACTTTCCATTAGAAAGTCACTAATCTTTCTGCAGGGTCTCTAGTCCCAAACTAGGGCAGGGTGTCTACCTAACAACCTAATTGTCTCATCACATCAACTCCTTTGGAAGCACAGCCCACTGTGGGTTCTGCACGCTTCCCTGCTGAACCATCCCACACTGAAAGACTTTAATATCTGCTTGCCAAGGGAAAGCTTTTCTTGCCTCTCCACCTATGAGGCAAAACTGAATGAGAGGTGGTAAGTCATAGTTTTCCATAAAAACAGATCATTGTTGGCTTACTACTTTCCATAGCAGTATTTGAGAAATATCAGTCACCATTGACCTGACTGGCACCATACCCATGCCTGACATTACCTGGCACCATACCCATTCCTGAGCTTTTTCAGTAATCCTCTATGCATTTTTGAGTTTTTTGCATATTTGATCACTTCATCAAGACTTGCCATAGGTCATTATACAATAGTGTTCAGTGGGTCTCTCCACAGAGAGTGTTACAATGCAAAACAGAAATGGATTCCACAAGGGAAGACTGATCTTACCGATTTTTACTAGCTTATGCTATATGAGAGTACTGAAAACATTAACTGATACCAAAAAACCCAAGTACGAATTATTCAAAATGAAAAATTTTATGTTTTCCAGTGAAATTTTGTCCGATGGGCTCTGAAATCTGCTTTGAGCAGTATGGAATTGTTTTATTTTATCTTATTTTATTTTATTTTGGTCTACAACTAATGGAAGCGTCATTCCAGAAGACTCTTTGTGCAGGGAGGTGGTGTAATACTACCTCAGTTAATTGACATTCTACCATTTCTCTATTCTCATTCTCACTGGTCACCAAGGCACAAGCTGTTCTTGGCTATGGGATCCCATACCATTGCATTTTGACACATGCCAGCTCAGATTTACACAAGGAAATCTTTGTGGTTAGAACCTGAATTTCTGTGGATTAACCTACCACTATATTTAAATCAGTGAAAAGCAAAACCATACTCCTCATGCCTGTGGGAAGAGAATAACACACATCTTGATTTGGTTGTCTTTGTAATAACCATAGTTCCTTGCAGGCTTACAAAGAAAAACAGTCACCTCATAATCTTGCAGACTAAAACAGAAGCCTATGTTAATGAGCAGAGAGAGCCAAATTCTACTTACATTCTTAACTATGCCTCAGAAAATAACTGAAGGTGTGATTCAGATCACCTAATTTAATCATCTAGAAGTTAGGCATCTATTTTGCAATTATCAACTAGGCTACCTCTAGAGCAAATAGAACAAAAAGGATCTTCTAAGATAGTATCTAAAATAGGGGTGGTACCTCAAAAGGGCTGTCTAGATGTGCATCTCCCTTTACACTAGCAAATGGGATTAGAGGCTCAATAACCTTTATTGTCTCTTTACTAGTTTCTCTGGGTCTAGGTCTTCTCAACAGTCAGCAGAGGAAGACAAGCACCTTCAGCATCTAAGTCATTCCACTTTTTTCCTTCAAAACTGATTTTGGAATAGGATGAATCACTTCTGAAATTGCTTCTGTATCTCCATTGACTAAAAGAACCAACAGGGAAAAATATTCCATCAAAAAACTAACTCAAGCTGTCTAAGATAAAAGTCACCCATGGACGCATTTTTTGGAATTGGTTAAAACAAACAACTATAAATTCATTTTTAGCTGAATTTTAGCTTTCGGTTTGACCAGTATTAACTAGCAGTAATGCAAGAACATTGATGAGGTTTTATCAATTTAAAAGCCAAATGAATATGTACTGTCCAATCTGTTTAAGAGCAATATAAGCACCTCATTAAAATGCTTGCTACCATGTGATTTTAGTACAAATTGGGTGTCTGGGTGAAATATTAACAATTTGCATTATAAATACGTTGTTGGTAGTTTTTATGTCTTGACTAGTTCCATCAGAATAAACAAATTCTTGCTGGCTTATATTCGAGTTCCTTTAATTTACAGCAGCAAATTAGACCACACTCATGTTGAATTGCAGCAGCACAAAAATTTTACTTTACATTGCTCAAATTCCATGACTAATCAAGACACATTCTGTGTCTCTAAACAACTGTTCTCCTTCAAAGATGCCTGGTCATAAATTTTGCCATGACCATGAAGTTGACATACATGAGCAAAATGAACAAACGCATGCAGTGCAAAGAAAGCTCATTCTGCTAAGAACAGAAGTTAAGGGGGTACACACTGCCTCTACACTTGCCTTTCAAGAGAAGGGACAAATTGTTCATAAGCATAGTAAAATGGAGCCATTAAAACAAAGCAAATTTATAGAGGAAAATTTCATATAGACACTTTTCCTTCCAAACACTCTGTTCATCTGATCATTTTCATTTGGCTTTTCATTTGTATGTTTTAAAGAAGATTTTATTGTTGCATAATGACAGCTATGTGAAGAATGGCCACACATACCTAGGCAATGAAAAACTGAAAGGAAAGATGCAGATCATTTAGCAAATACCTAGACTGTGAGTCAATATATTTTTGGATGCCTCAAGTTTTACCAGTGTGTGATGGAAATTGTGAAAATTGAGGACAGCAAAACTACTCCTGGTAAATTATGGTTTAGAATTAAACCAAACTATTCAAAACTTAAATCAGTAAAATAACAGAGACAGTCATCTAAAAACAATAAAGAAAAAAAAAAAGATAAAATAATAGGGTGGATTTGTAAAGGAGTTTGCTTGCAGCAAGGGGATTAAAAAACTCTATAATCTATAAACTTAGCTTGTCAGAAATTGTCTGAAGGTCTATTTGGTGACCAAAGACACTTGCCCAATTCATTCGCCATTTTTATCACTTGACTCTCATGCTGTGTTTCACAACTGGAGAGTAAACATGCCAAAAGTTGACATTCCATGTAGCTTTGAAAATATTTAAATCCCAGACATATTTTTAAAGCAAATTGCAAATTTGGCTTCCCCACTTAAGAAGATACCAAAGGGCATGTGGCTCGGCCAGTCTCCAAACTGGCTGTGATACCTGGGACAAGTTTACCTCCAACTGGTTCTTTCATAGGGTCAACAAGCAATCCAAGAATGGTAGCAGTATTTTTGGAAATTCTGGTTTTGATCCACCATAGGAAAAAAAAAAAAAGTAATGAGTTTAGCAGTGCTAAATCAAATGCTGCTGGAAAGATATCCACAAACCAGTTCAGCGTAGAAATATTTCCGTGTTGGCTTAACCTCTTTATCTCTTACTGAAAAGGGAAAAATATATGACCATTCATTTATACCATAAAAGGAAAAGCTAAAAATTCAATGAATTTTGGTCTCAAAGCATATCAATTGCTCTTTGCAATATTACATACAAAATCACTCTTGATTAAAGGGGACTTTTCTGTCATAGTAATTATCACAGCCTAGGCTACACCTTATAGCAGGAAGAGAACTAATTTCCACAACTTTGAATGGAGAGAAAAGTGTGGTTTTAATGGTAGATCTTCTCCATAAAATAGTTAAAAAATGAGAAAAGTAATGCTTAACCCATGATTCAAAATTCTCTAATGAAAATGGCCCAGTAAAATGTCATTCTATGCCTTATTCAACCATTGGGGGAAAAAAAATCAAAAGTCAGTCTATTTAAACTATAAAATAATTACAAACCTAAAATATGGGAAAGATATGGAATCACTGAGTATGGTGGATGAAAACCTCTGAACTCAAATCATCTGAAAGAAGCAATCAAGAGAAAATCTAGACTCTCAAAAATATTAGACTACAAATTTTTACCAAGGAATAGAAAAGGAAGGTTTTAACAGACAGAGCCTGTCTGTTAAAATAAGCTTTTTTATGTGAGTGTTACTTATCAGTAAATATCTAATAGCAAGTGTTTACGAAAATATTTTTGCCTATTTTCAGTATTTTTTTTTTCCTGAATTATATGCCACAGAAGTTCAAGTAAGGAACAACCACCCAAATTCTCCCCTGACCCTTCACTTATTCAATCCAACTGTCCCTAAGCTACAATAAGAACACAATTATCTGCCAGGTCTGCAAAGACAAGGTGTGTTCCTGGTGATGAGCTGGGACAAAAATTGCCAGGGCACAACTAGATTTCCAAAAGAAATTTTTTCGCTTCAACTCAGGCTAGAATAGATTGTGCCAGCATCAGTGGGTTCTTAAAATGACAGAAAAAATCAGTAAAAATTATACCAATACCTGAATATAATCCCTAGCTTTCCCTGTTAGCACTAGCTGGAGTGCAGGTTCACAAACTAGCAGTGATTTTAAATGCAAAGTTGTTACCAGACTCGAGCTGAAATGTTGGGGTTTTTTTCTTATTTCAGAGAGTCCTATAACTTGGCATTTCATATACAATTGTTTCATAAGAATTTTAAGAGAAGATGATACGAAAAACTTTTTATTCAAATAAAGATTCAAAGAAAATATGTCTAAAACCTCTCTCTTCGCTTTGGTCCTGGAATGGAAGAAAGTTCTCCAATTTTTAAAATTTATAAAGCTAGACATTTGCCAAAGTGTGTTTTAAATACCAAAGGCTAAATATGGACAACCTTAACTCTGAATGTGTTTAATGCCCATTGTCTTCTCCTCCGGGTTTTCCCCAGATGATGGTATTCAAGACCAATTTTGTCAACAATTTTCAGATTCAGTAACTTGCCTGAAAAATTAAATAGTGAAGCTTTTAAGTAATTTCAGACAGGAAGACCAGTAAGTAACATATAGTAATGGCTTTTAGTTCTGAATGGTGTTTGCCTGATTCAATATATCAAACTCTTTCACTTGCCTTGTGTCTTTCACTTGCGTTATTTTGCTTACAATGACAATATAATGACTCAGCAGAAAGTAGAAATGCTATAAATAACTATGATTTATTAGTCCTCCATTTTAATTACTGTCATAGACTGGTATTTTGTGGGTTGCTTCTTCTCACCAAATTTTAACTTTTCCCTTGTGCAGTAATATAAGTGATCCCAGCAACTGATTCACACACTGCATCACATTGATTACAGTGTCAATAACATTTTTGAAATCATTAGACTTCTTTCTAAATTTCTGTCCAGAGTAATGTATTTAGTGAGAAAGAAGAAAAGAGAATGAGTGAATGAGAGAGCAAACAAAAGAAAGAATGATAGTTGCAAATAGAAGACATGTGAGCCGAAATTTTTTAGAGCAATTAGAGAATTTGATACCTGTGAGAAACAGGTCACATCAGTATTACCTACAGGTGGCTCACTGTAGTGTATTTACACTATCAGCACTTCTCTAATATTACCATAGATGTCCTGAGAAGAAAAGCAATAAATTAAAGAATCCTACATTTGACAAAAGGAACAGAGTACAATAAACTTGTCAAATCAATCCCTCATTCTGTTCATCTTGTATCCTGAAGGTAACTATTATCTATCTCTTTTCTGAATCAGCATGCCATCTGGAGCTGGGAGCAGACTAAAAAATGCATTTTCTTTTCTGTTTAGCTTCATGTTCTGTTTTCTGTGGCAGAGGCACTACTCACACTGCTATAAAGTCAGCTCAGTACTTCTATTTTAAAGAAATAAACTTAGATCAGCTGACTGAATATATTGACTGTAGATAAAAGCAACCCTACACAAGATTTTGAAAAATTACACTAATTTTTCTTTATTTCTATGTGGTTATATAGCTATTAGATATAAATATTTCCATTTGTATTTAGGTAATAAAGACAGAGAAATTTTGGCAAATCAGTAGGGTTTGTTTCATTCAGAATTTAACAAATAGATTTTTAATTGTATATTTCTGATCATTCTCCCCAGTATGCTTTACTCACTGGGAGGAAATTGAACTTTCATTAGACACTTTTTAAAAATTTCTTTTTAAAGTAAGCCAACAACTGCTTTTCTTAGCAGATTTTTTTTTCAGATAAACATTGAGTAATAGACTTTGACTGCAGTATAAATTTATTAGATATTTTCTTACAGAAACTGCTACAAAGAGCCATATAAAAAGAGAATTTTTTGTCATCCATAATGTGAATATAATCTTAAAATGGGACTAAACATTTTTGAAAGTTGACAATTCAATGTATCATACACTGATAACATTATTCGCTTAAAGTCTTAATTAATTTTGGTCATACTATAAATTTACTAAAAGGACTGTGAAGTAATCTGAATTCCACTATGAAAAAACTCCCAAACAATCCACTGGTTTTTAATACACAAGCTCAACAGCCATTCCAAGCACTTGCTCTGGGCGTATTGCCGTTGCAGGGATTAAAGGGACATTTCAGCAGTGGAATTTTGCCCTTAAAAGGTAGTGCAACAACTTTCTGGGCAAATACATGTCAAAAAGACAACTGTGAATACAATAGGAGCCCAGGATCCTAGCCCCCCCAACCCTAAGTCAGGACCACCTGAACAGCATCTGCAGAAGGTGTCCCTGAGTGTGAAGTGTGCCAAGGGAATTTGACACTCAGTGAGTTTTGGTGGGTACTCCACGGGCTCGCTTTGGACCTGACAATCCAGGGTCAGGCAGAAATGAAATTTTGGATTCTCAGCTGCTTAGGATAAAACAGTTGTCCAGAATAGTTATAGAAATGAGGAGTCATGCACAAAGAATCACTCACAATATCCAATGGGCATTAGAACAGCTCAGTGCTGCACAACAATTCATGCGGAATAATTTGATTTCATAGCTAGTCAAAACGACATTGGAAAGCTTTGTACCAATCAAGTGGAACAGATATGCTGAAATGGTCCACTCACTTGTCAGCTCTGCACCTACATTCTAGCCAGCTAAGAATGCCTGTCTTCATGTCTTCATCTCTTGCACTTTCATCTGGATACATGTTTTACAAAGTTAGGTTAATAACACCAGGCATTTATGTATGTTTGCTAGGGGTGGGGGGGAATGTAAAAGGATTTGCTGGTGAAACAATGTGAGGTGGATGCTCTTGGGGGCTGATTTAATGTGCTGCAGCTGAGCTTCAGTGATAAGAAAATGCTGCACTGCATTACAAATGCATTGCCTAGTATAAATAGGCATAAGAATTTCAATAGCATTTCAAAGGAATATTATAATCAGAAGTATGCCAAATCAATTCTTGAATGGCAATTTTTGACTTGCATAGTTCAGATGTTTCTCCTGGCAACCTTCCCCAATGTCATTATCACTTACTAAAATTTGATACCATCTACAACCTGAGCCTGAATTCCTGACACACACTACCACAGAAGTAAATATTATGCCAGATTAAGGAGTAGCATGTTTTGACAATTATGTAGACAAATGTTCCTCTTTTACAACAAGGAAGTCTCAGAAAATATGTAAATACTTAGGCAGTTAAATTGTGTGCAACTTATGCACATGGGAAATAACTTAAACACACAGCCCCAAGCTATTGCAATGCCTTTGGTTATGTATAGCTCAGTCAAACAGAAGAGAAGACATTCAGCTCCTTCCAAGAAACTTCATACTCATTTCTAACTTGAAGTCATGTAACTTCAGGCTGTGATACTCTCTGATCTCTAGTTCAGTGCATGTGAGTAAAGAGCTGCACCAGAGACCTCACATGTGTTTTGAAGAAAGAAAGAGACAATATTATTTTGAGCCAGGATTCAATCCATCCTGGTGAAATCTATGCTCTTGGGGATATAAAACTTCTGCTAGAGCTCAAGTCTTGTCCTAAATTTCCATCTACAGACTCTTCTAGCGGACAGTCTGGCCTTATATTACTAACTCCAGTAAAAAGTTGGTTGAAATTTGCTTTCTGCTAATTAAAATCTGTAATTTAAAGTCTCATCACAATTTAAGCTGGTTATGACACATATTTTGTTTCTTAGGCTGAACTTTTCTCCTAATTTTTCCACTGAATTCCACCATATATATGTGGTGGCTTTGGTCAGAATTATTTTCACATTCATGAGTAAAGGTAGAGGTTCATCTTAAAAATTTTTAAAAGCTTTCAAAAACTAAGGGGATAAGATAGTACCTTTAGAACATATCAGGGTTTTTTCATGTCCACAGGTACATACAACTATAACATAATTTGGTACTAAGAGCAGCAAACTTGTCAACTTTCCATCTTTTTTTGTGTTTTTTTATGGAAAGTGAAGAAAAATGACAAAATCCTAATTCGTACTTCACCTTGGCTATGCAACTAAGTATTTAGCCACCATTTACATCAGTTTTCATTTTGTTTGTTGGAATCCTTCTTGATTTTTTCCTTAATTGTTCAGTGGAAGAATTATTAAATTTATGATGATTATTCTTCCCTCAGGTGAAATCAAAGAATATAAAAGCAGTAAAACTAAAATGTTGTACAAGAATGTGTCAAGGTAAGGCTAGTTGATACAAAGACAACAGATGACATCATGTAGGGAGGATAAAGAAGAGAATCAGATAAGGAAAGTATGAAGTAAAGGGAATTTAGAAGGAATTTACTGCATTATTTTTAATTATTTTTGCTGGGCATGTCCATTGAAATTTTACAATGCATCCTTAATTGTCTGTTCAGGGTTGCTCTACTGGGTCAGAACAAAAAACATCTTACTCTGTGTGTTCTAACAGCAACTAGTGATAGTAAATGTTAGGTAGTGGTCAAACTGGATAGTTCAAAAGAGGCAAATCTGCCACAGCTTCATGCCCCAGGTCCAACCAATAAAGAATCTGAGCTTATATTCTTCCCACTGGCACACATGGAAACACACGTACAACACGTACCCATGGATGCACAGAGCCAGCTGCACAGGTCAATACAGACAGGAACACAGGGCACTCATGCAGTAACAAACAGCACAATGTCCCTCTGGCCACACACAATGAGCCTCTGTTCCAGCCCAGGGTCCCTCTCCAGCTCAGCAGGCTGAAGGTCCATTAGTGGGAAGTACATCCATATGTACTATACAGATTCCTCTAGTGAATGGGCTCAGACCCTCAAATGTCCAGTATTTGGTCTCTGGATCCTTGATATCTCCTGTTGCTGGTACCTGGACACATGAGCTGCTGAGGCTGCAGCCCCACTCCAGGTGCTGCTCCAGACCTCTTGTAGACCCACACACAAACCCAAAACACACACACACACACACACACACACACGTCCCTGTTGGCATTCAGACTTCTTGGTGACTTGTCCTGCATCCCCTGATCTCTTCAGTCACAATTCCTCTGGTCATCACACTCACACACACACACGAACACCCCTGGCTTCCAAAGCACTTCACCTGCTCACCGATTAGTCCAGTGATCATACACTGACCTAAGCCCTCTCTCTCACTTCTGGCACCCCAGATGCATTACCCCAATGACCCATGGTCCCTGCTGCAGCTGCCAAACCTAGACCTCACCTGTGGAACAGAGAATTAGAGCTCCTCCTCCTCAAAAAGAATCCGTAGTGGAACTTGATGAGAAGATGGGTCAGGCTGAATTGACCAGGTGCAGGACATGACCAGACAAGTGTGCTGACCATATGCCAGCTGTCTTTTATCGCCATTTTTGTCTAGTCTTAAACACCCATTCCTTCTCAAAAGACCTTGAATTCTCCCTTTTTCCACTTTGATACCTACCCTAAGCAGCACATTATAAGTTCCCCTGTGTAACTCCTTTATCCCTGGGCTAAACCCCCTAGCCTGAAAGGAGACCTGGAGAGCCTTTGGCACAGAGTCATTGTTGCGGACCACTCATGGGGCTGAGAGTCCCCTGGTACAACCTGCAGAGGGTTTGGGGCAGGGGCTCTTTTCTCCAAGCAATTTATTTGGGTTCCAGCACCTCCTGCTGTGCCTCTCTGCTCTTTGTGTTCATTGAGAACAGCCTTTAATCCCATAACCTAGCAGTAAATAGAACAAGTTAACAATCTTCCTCCTGTCCACCCTTGTATTTTGCACAAATCATTGATGTACGCTTTTCCTGAGACAAAGATTGATTTCAAGTCATTTTGTTGAACTACAACAATCTCATACAACCTAGTTTATGATAGAAATAAAGGGACCTCTCCTTATCATGGATCAGGAGTTGGCAGTTTCTGCAGAGCCACTGACACACTGCAATTTCACATCACCCAAAATGAGCTTACACAAGATTGGAGGAAGTTGTTAAAATCGGCCATGGCCAAATGAGGAAACCTCATTTATTTCCTTCATCACTTCTCCTTATCTTTTTCTTCCTCATTTCTCATGAAGGTACCTCATGGATCCTTGGCTCTGCTTCTTATTGAGACTCTTCACTGAAAAACTCATCCAGCATAAAACTACCCACAATTTCAATCCGCCAGGTAGGTTTCTCTGAAGTTAGTAAATTGAGTCAGTTCCTGAAGGTGTGCCATTGATTCAGAATTGGTTCAAGTATGAGGATTTTCCCCTACAGTATCATCAGCTCTATTTCTTGTATTAGCATACATTTTTTGTGACTTGGAGATTATTCAGAGGAAGAAACTTTATTTTCCACTATTTCTGAGGCTGTATTATTAAAAACATATTATGACTGAATTAATTCTAGTCTGCTGCTGCTGGGATAGGGAAAATACAGCCTTTCCTTCCTAGTGAATTTTATTAGTTTCTCACAGCCTTTATCAAAAGCTTTGAGCTTTTGTCTTCAGCAGACTCATTGTTAAAGAAGGTCAAACACCCTTTCATCATGTTCTAGTGAAAGGACTATGACTTGAATGACTACCTTGGCACAGCAGAAAGCAGACTCAAACAGAGCTCTAGAGGGACAGCACGCCTCTCCAGACTGCTGGCAGTGCTTGGGACAGAGGCTGGAGCAGACAAGATGTCCTTGTTTGCAAGAGGCAGGACCTGCCTGAGGAGCTGTGCTGCCAAGCCAAGGAAGTGTGCGAGGAGTTGTGCAGATTGTGCAAGACCAGGGAACTTCAAAAAGAGATTGACAAGGTCTTCAGAGAGACCCTGCAGAAATGGGGGTCTTGCATCTGAATTAGGATGTTACAGCCCACTTAAATGGATAACTAGATAAGTTAAAACTGGATAATTGAGTTCTATGAGTAGTGTCACTGAGCCAGTAAAAGGTGGAGTAATGTAAGAGGTCTGTGTGGGACCTCTACCCTTTAGCATCTTTATCAATAAGTGGCAGGTGAAGGAATATACTTTAATCAAGTCTGCAAGTGGCATCACACTGGGGAGAAAGGACCCTTGAGGGCAGAGCTGCCATTCAGAGAAACCTTGGCAGGTCGGAGGAATAGACTTGGAGGTTTTATGGAATCCGAAAATGACAAATGCAGCCTCCTGCACCAGGGAAGAAAGACACCTAGCTGGCATGAGGGAACCAGATGCCTTGGAGACAGCCTTGAAAAAGAGCTGAAAAGTATCTGAGGCTCCTGGGGGATGGGCAGGAACAAATTATGCATAAGCAACCAGTGTGCACTGTCACCCATGGAGGCCAAAAGTACCCAGGGCTGAATTCATATGGGCAGAGCCAGGAGAGCCAGGAAAATGATTGCTCCTTCTATTTAATATGTTAGGCCATATGTAGATCCCATGTCCAGTTCTGGACTCCCGAAAGAAAGGAAAGAAATCTATAAAATGCAGCAAGTTCAGCAGAGAGACATCAAGACGGCTGAGGGCTGGAGCACTTGAAGAGAGCTGAGGGAACTGGACTTGTTCAGCCTGGAGAACATGTAGCTTTGGGGATGCCTAACAGCAGCCTTGACAGTGCCTGCTGGGAGATTATGAGGAAATTGGAGCCAGGCTACTCACTGTTTCACAAGGTGGGAAACAAGCACATGGACACTGAGTTGAAAGAAGAGGTTCAGACTGAATAAAAGGAGACATTCTGAGAGCAGTCAAGCAAAGAAACACCTTGTCCAAAGAGATTGTGTCACCTCCTAGAGCTATGGAGGTTTTCAACACTCCGTTGGCTGAAGCCCTGAGTAACCTGGTTTGATCCATAGCTGATCCTGCCAGTGCAGGAGGGTGGTCTAGAGATATCCCAAAATCCCCTCCAATAGGAATTATCCTATGATCCTGAGTTAGCAGTTACCTCTGTGAATCAACAAAAAAAAAAGGCTAGGTTGTTCATCATGAGAAATACAATATATCCAAAAACACAGCAAATGTTGCCCATTGTTCAACAACAAATAAATTGTATGCCAGACTGAAATTTCAGAGGGGAAAAAATAACACAGATTGCTAGGTTTTCTTAGTGTAGAACGTTTTAGAAGGGAGATAATCTCTCACTTTTCTTTGTTCTCCAGGTCCTTGAGCCACATGCCTCTTTAAAAATTTACTTAATTTTAGGTGCTAGAATTAAACCTCTGAGGTCAAAGAGTCTTTCTTGGTGTTTAACATTATCATGGTCCTGTTTTACATGAAGTAATAAAGAAGACGATTCTCTAAGAGTGTGTCCAATTCACGTGTGCTTTCCTTATCACAGATTTTGAAGTTGACCAAAGAATAAGGAGATTTTTCTTGTCATTTGTGCTTACAACCTGTAGTCTGAAAAATTAGTGGCAGAAGCAATCACTTGCTTTGAATGACCCAGTGTTTCGGAAGAATTTATGCTTTTAGGTCACATTGTTTGAATTGGCTTGTGCAAGAGAGTTTTAAAAATTAGGTCATATTAAGTATAAATGAGCAAAAAAAATTACCAAAGAAAAACCAACCAAACCAAACCCCACCACATTAAGATGCTCAAATGTAGCAAATAAAATTAGCCAACCTTTGTATTCTTCACAGTTTACATTAAGTTCTAATTCTGGCACTCCAAAAAGAAAAATACCTAAGAATCAAGTCGCTAGATATTTGTGGTGAGTAGACCCTGGTTGGAAGTCACGTAGCCAGCAAAGGTGGTCTATCACTCCCTTTCTCAGCTGTGCAGGGGAGAGAAAATACAACAAAAGACCCGTGGGTTGAGACAAGGACAGGGAAAGATCACTCACCAAATACCATTGGGGCAAAATAGACTCAGCGCAAGAAACTTCATTTACTGCCAATCAAATAAAAGTAGAGTAATGAGAAATAAAAGAAAATCTTCCATGCCCATCCCTTTTTCCTGTGCTCAATTTCAATCCCAATCTTCTCTACCTCTTCCCCCTCTAGCAATGGTGGACAGGGAATGGGGCTCATTAGACACTGTTTCTAATGCTTATTCTATAAGGGGTGCTACTCATGCACTTCCTATGCTCCAGGGTGGGGTCCTTCCCAGGGGAGACAGTCCTCCTCAAACTTCTCTAACCTGAGTTCACCCATAGGCTGCAGTTCTGCATGAACTGCTCCAGTGTGGCTCTCTCTCCACAGGGGTCAGTCCTTCAAGGACAGGCTGCTCCAGCATGTGGCCCCCAGGGAGTTTCCAACCCTGCCAGCAAACCTGCTCCAGTGCAGACTTCTCTCTCCACTGGTTCACAGCTCCAGTATGGGCCAGAGCCTCCTCCAGGCTTCCACCTGCTCTGGCATGGGTCTTCTCCACAGGCTGCAGGTGGATCTCTGCTGCCCCATTGTCCTCCGTGGACTGCAGGTACACAGCTGCTCACCATGGTTGGCACCCTGGGCTGCAGGAAAATCTCAGCTTTGGTGCCTGGAGCACCTCCTGTGCCTTCTTCTGCATTGCCTTGGTGTCCATGGAGCTGTTTGTTTCACATGTTCTCACCCCTCTGTCCTCTGGCCGCAATTGCTCTTGTGCAGTAATTTTTTCCCCTCTTTTAAGAGTGCTATCCTGGAGGCACTGCCACTGTCACTGATGGGCTCAGCCTTGGCCAGTGGTGAGTCCACCTTGGAGCTGGCTGGCATTGGCTTTGTTGGACACGGAGGAAGCTTCTCTCAGCTTCCCACAGAAGCTGCCCTTGTAGCCCCCACCCTACCGAAACCTGGCCATACAAACCCAACACAATATGGCACACAGAGAGAGGATTTAGAAGTCTCAAACCTGTAAATAGAAATGCTCAAAGACACTCCCAAGATTTAAGAAATTGCAATGTCTGTAGTCTACCTCTGTTTCTCAAATGCTCCAGAAGTGGCAGCTGCTGTTGGTCAGAAGTGACCATTAAATACATTTTACAAATTGTGTTGGATTTTAAATATTCACTATTCATAAACAGGCAGGCTATCTTTCCCAAAATGTACCGTAAAATAAATATAAAACTCATATGGTGTTCAGTCAGAAAAGAATGCCATGGGTTACAATTATGTATTTGTCCAGAGACAGTTCTGGTTTCAGTTCAGAATTATTTTATATAAACAATATTTTTCTTGGCCTATTTTGAAAGCTTACCTCTAAGTTCTGTGACTTTATTATGTTTATTACTTGCTTCACTTTCCTATGAAGCCGAAGGCAAAAACAACATCTGTCAAAGAGAAAGATTTCCAAATCAGGCCTTCTACATCCAGGCAAGCTACATCAAAATAACAGGCCTTGCAGGCTTGGCATCCTGAGAGAGATCTGTGCTTTAAAAGTATTTGGCAGCCATGGTTTTTACTGCCTGTCAGCAGGAGATCAGTGGACAGATAACCTCAATGAGTAGCTGATTAGTCGATCCTTCGGAAGCCATCCCACAATATTTCCAGCCACGCCAATTATCACCTCCTTTTTTTCTCTATGTATGGGGATGTTGGAGAGGTACAGCCATGAATCTAAAATCCAGCTGTGTTTGTTCAGTCAGATTTTCTTCTGGCCTAATCTAGAAAAGATTCTTTTGATTCACCGAGAACTTGCTCAACCACATTTGATTTCTCTTCAGTGAGTGTATTGCATCACCTTAGACACTACTGGACAGAACTGCCTGGTTATGTCTAATCCCACAGACTTTACAAATTACTACATCCACTATATGTAAATTCTATTGGTAAGCTAATTTTATTGGAGGATGTGTTGCAAAACTATTGAGAAGACTGAGGAATGACTGGGACTTCACCAAGCATAGCGAGACAAATTTTTGTCTTTAAAGACAAAACCTTTGATCTTCAGACCTGCCTAAAAAGGGAGTGTATAAAAATAAAAATATCTACTCTTAAATAACAATTAGAACTGACTGAAATTTGTAAGACATATTTAAAGGCTATGCTGGAATCACGCATTTCCTTCTGATTTGCCCATCTTGTCTCCAATAGCAAGTTTCTTTTTTATTTTCTGGCACAGGCTGGTTGCAGTGTATTTCATCCTCTGTAGCTCGTAGCCATTTTCTCTACAGTTGTTCTCATTTCTTGGGCTTCTCTCTCATAGGTAGAATTATTTTTGCATATTTTGGTTTCATTAGTGGCAGCCTTTGAGACCAGACAGTTCTGTCTCTGCAAGCAAAAGGTTTCCTTTGCAAAAATATCAGCTCCAGACAAATTCCAGCTCCTCCAGCACCTGGAACCACATCCCAGAAGACTGAATTTTTAAGACATTTTCAGTCTAAATCATCGAAGCTTCATAATCAGAATATGGCTTTCTCCTGTTTTTGTTTGTTTTGGTTTTTTTAATATGATATAAAGTAATAGTTGGTTATGAAAAACTAAATAGTACATCTTTATTTCACCCTGGTTATAGTTGTAACACATAAAATTTTTTTTGTAAATTTCTGTGATGGAAAAATATTTTATAAAATGCATGCTAGACTGACATTAAAAAAAGACTCTGAGATTTCCTACAAATATATGCAAACCATACAGGAAGTCAAGAAAAAAAACCACCAGGAAATTTGACCTTTCCTACTCTCTGCTACAGATGTTGTGACATATGTATTTCTGATTAAAAAAAAAAAAATATATATATATACTTCAAATAATGAGGAAAACCTTCCTATGGCATTTAAGCATTTGTTTTCTTCCCATAAGTCCATGGGATGTAGACCAATCTCTGGGCCAAGTTCTGAAATTCTTGTTTCTTCAGAAAAGATACAATGCATTCCTTCTGCTTTTGCATTACCAACTGAAAGAGGAGTCAATTTCAACACAGTATAACCATGAATGAATTGAAAAAGAATTTCAGAAAAGAAACAAACAAGGGATCTGACTAACTGTGAGCAAATGCCAAGAGGACATGAAACCTTAGAACATTTCACATTCAAATGCACATTCAAAGCAGATAATTCAAATTTCATTAACTGGCCAAGATTTTAACATTCTTTGTCTCAATTCAAAGTACTGATAGTGGCATACAGCTTCTGTCAAATAGAGATTTTAATATGGAATGTCAATAATCTCTGTTTCAGCTAGGAAAACCAAGCTCTTCACAGAACAAGAAAGCTCTCATTCTTAAGACTTTGGCAGATCACTCTGTGGCAAACTGCTAGTGGCAGTATTAATCTGTCTCCTGACAGAGGGATAGGTGGTAGATTGTCATTTCATCCCCACCAAAGAGCACAAGCCAGGCCTCAGGTCCTCTGTAAATTTTTGGGTTATTTTTTCCATATAAAGAAAAGGTCTCCCTAAAGATAAAGAGACTTTGATAATGGAGAATTTTAAGCACTTCCATCTCTACATCTCTTTGTGGAAAGAGTATCATGCCCAATAACCTCAAACCTTTCTATCTTTTATGCATTATTGCAGTAGAAAACATATGAATGTGTCAAAATCTGACCACATTTAATTTTTGAAAAAATGCATCTGTCAGTTTTAGGTAAGTTATCTTTAGCCCAAAGATAGCTTTTGTTTTCACTCTCAAATTATCTCAGGTGCTTAATGTTAATCACATCTTTTTGGTTCATTTTTGTTCCTTAATAGTTTGCCATATCATCTGATTTATCTGGAAATGTTGAAGTGGTTTAAACAAGTTACAGTACATGACTGTTAGAACTAATTATGGTGTGAAAGTGAAATCTGTATGTTCTTTGATAAATGTATCGGTGTGCCATGGCCCAACCGATTTCAAGACTCATTTACTTGGTTTTGAATCACTTGAGAATTTTCAAGCAGTTTTGCCATCAATTCAAAAGCAAAAACTGTTGATTCTTGTAATCTGTATAGAAGTGCTAACCTTTAGGATTTTCCATTGACAAAATTGTTATAGACTGGATTTGTATCCTCTGCAACACTAGACTTTATCTGCATCTTCTGAAGAAGCTAAGATTCATAAGACAATCACTTAAAAAGTCCTACATATTTTTGGACAACTTGTGTCTCAAATAGATGTGAGATCGAATCATTAACCTATCCTTACTAGGTGATGCCAGGGTACCTCCTTTCTCTAACAGAACAGTGAGAAAATTAAATCCTAAAATAAATCACTTCTCTTGCTCTCATATTTCTCCTCCTGTGAGTACTCTGCTGTCAGGCACACTGGTGGCTCATATGCACTGGTGGGACCCTGAGGTCCTTACAGAAAAGGAAACCTCCTTGTCCTAATGTCAGACTGCTTGTTCGTGGTAGAAATGTTCTTCACTCTATCACTGTTGTTGAGCAGCCAGGGTTAAGCTACCTGCAGGAGTGTTGTCCAAATGGGAACCCATCCTCATCAATGCTGTTATCAAAACATGAGAAATGTGCAAAACCTAAGTTTTTTATAAGGTGAGCTACCTTAACTCCCACAATGTCCCTAGAGTCTAGCAGGCTGAGGTCGCTATTTGTGCATTCAACAAATCTCAAAGGACAAAACAATGTAACTTTTATGTCCCCATCAGAACAAGATTATTTTCAGAGCACACAAGTACTTTCAAATGCCTGAGAAGCAAAAGTGGGGATGCTGGAGCCCCCGAGGTTAAGTGAGAATTTAAATAATTATCTGGATTACTGACCACACTAGTTCTAACCTGAAAAATGGATGCTTTCTACACAGCAAAACAGTCTAAATAGCAGACACTTTGATTCTTATTGAACTATATTCAAATACAAAATAAACTATTCAAAGGAAATACTGGGGTTTGGACTGCATCTTTCTATTTTACCCAATAGCCTGTAATGGCCTTTTCTGCTGTTGGTATAGATACCGTGGTTTTTATCCCTTGAAGGTAAGATTTGCCATTAAATGGAAAAAGAACCTGATCCTTCAGAAAAATTTGGCATATCTATAGCACATCAAATATTTGATGGCTCCAAAATTAGGAACTAGGCATTACTATAAAGCCTTTAGTCAGATACGGCAGGCTAATTCAATGATGAAACTCCCAACTATGTGGAAAATTATTGAGAAATTCCACTCCATAGTCTAACAGGAAATAACTTGCACAAAGAAGTACCTGTTTATAAGAACTGCAGTATTAGATTGTCACAGTTTAGATTGTTGACTGGAACTGAATTTGACAGGCTTCCTAGAATGTACTGTTCTTTCTTCCTCAAGTTGTTTTGACATTAAAATATGGTCATCTCCTAAAATAAGGGAGATCTTTGGTGCCCAGGAATATTGGAGCAATTTTGGGGTCAGGGGTGGAGAGAAGAATGGTGATAAATATTCACTAAGAGATTTTCTTCTCAAAATCATAGTTTTGCCATCCTAACTTATAGGGTAAACAAATGATCTTGCCTTTTCCTGAACTTTCTACAATTAAGATTTGGTGAAAGGCTCCAATAGTTTTAATTTACAAGCACGTAGCACAAAGTCTCTGAATCTTGAAGTTTTTAAAATTCTATCTGGCAAGTCTCCTGCAATTTGAGTTTAAATTGCCAACCACTAACTGTGGCAGCTCTTAATGCTTTAGGCACTGACATGAAAATCCAAGGGATGTATCTTCTGCCAGAAAAGGATCTTATCCTATAATAACTGTTCATCATTATGGTATTTTTATGCTACTGAATACGGCATATTCTTTTTAATTAATATTTGGACTCCTGATATATAGTTTTCCTCTATGATTCATTTAAAACAATGTCTCTCCATTTAATAAAATAACATTCAGATTCAACTTGTATTTAATACCCACAAATAAAGCATTAAAGTCTGCAGGCAATGAATAAAATTGGGGTGGTAACAGAAAATGCCTTGAACTTTACAATCTGATCTGGAATTTTATCTGAAGGAAAGCACATTAGGATTATATCAGTTGTGACTCTCTAGCCATTAGGCATAGTTTTGTCTAAAGTCAAGTTGAATGGGTACCTAGTTTAGATAAAATAATCTCCAAACTGACTCTTTGTTTAGTGTTAAAATTAAAATTCTTCAAGCATCTTATCTACCTCTGGCATCTCTAACTTGCATTGAGAAGGCCATGAAGAAAAGATACTATTGTGAAATTTTCTAAAATCTTAATGAATCAGGCTTTTCAGGTAGTTCTAAAAATTGCACTTACTCAAGTTCAAGTCTTTTTATTCAGATTAATGGATACTTACTTGAAGAAAAATTCTAAATTATTTAATGTTGAATTCAATCTTGCTTTAAACCAGAGTTCTTTGAAAAACTCTAAATTTAGTGTTTATCCTGTATTAACTCTAATTCATATTTTACTAACATTACTGAAATATGCCTAGCAAAATTTTTTCCTAATCTTCTATATTCTGCTGCTTTCCATATAATGTACAGCATAAGGTGCCAGAAGTTTTCCATTAGAAATGGAAATGTCAGGAAATGCAAATCCCTCAGCCTTTCTTAGTGTTAGACCTTCTCAGCCTTTCTTCTCTTAATGAAAGAATGTGTGTTCAGCATTGTAATGCAATCTGCCTTGCTGCTCCTTATTCAGTGAAACCTCACAGCTCTGACTAGAAAAGATGCAAGGAAGAAGTTTAGCTAACCTATTACTTTTGTCTTGAAATTTTGGAAGGCAGACTCTCATGATTTCTGCATCTCTGATCACAGAGCAAATCAATAGAGATGCTGCTGTTCTGATAAATTATTGGCAAACTGGCAGCTGGACAATGCAGATTCAGTAACATGAATTTATAAAGCACTCCAGCAAAAAAAAAATCACTTCCAGAATGGAAAATCACTTCAATATCATGTCATGTATCTGACCTATGTATTTTTAATAGTACAATATACTGATATTAGCTAAAGAAGCAAATGTACTGTTTATGGAGCGTTGCTAATGCACTATATTAAAATGGTTTAAAAAAAATAGTAATTTTAGTGTCATTTCCTGAAGAACCAACACTAAGTTCATCACAATATCCTAATAACTTTTCCAAGCCGATTTCTGACAAAACTAACAGGAGGTAAAGACATCATAAAGACATTACATATCTACAAACTTTACAGAGGTAGGCCAATAATAGAGAAAATAGATCTTATTAATGCATTATTGAAGAACTTTCCATTTACATTAAGGAGACAGATGACACAAATAAATTACTAGTTCTGTTGGTTATGTACCAACTTTTTGACATTTCATTATCAGACTTCAGCAAAGTGACATGAAAACACCAAATATCTCATTGTCTAAGTATGCAAATATTTGAGTGTTGAAGTTCTCTTGCACATCAAGTTTAGAAATTTTGTGTAGTATTTTATGTACATGGTGTGTCATATGTTTGAATTTGAATGAGGAATTTTACTGGCACTCATATCTTAATATATTATATAATTTTTGAATCATTTAAAATACTAGGGAAATAATCACCTTTTATATAAATAAATACCCTTATAGGATATGCTTTACATTCAGAAATATCACCATGAATTTTATCAGTTGAGAATGAGGAATTAATCAAAGTAATTGATTAATGGGAATGATGTGTCGTCTCTTATGTAACCACTGTACATTTTTATGCACTTTCAGCAACACACTGGTATTTCTGTGGAGCATCATTATCTGTGCTTACAGCACATCACAGAACTGCAGGAATTTGCAGCTTCAGGGACTGATGGATCATAGCTATCATACCCAGATTAGGGAACTGTGGAAATCCTTCTGATGCCTACACTTGGTAGCCTTATGAAATTCTGTGTGAAAAGGATTTAAATGGAAAAAAGAACATGGATATTGAAGTACTGAACCACAAACAAGAATTAATTAATTTTAGGCAGAGCAGGTTCTACTCTCACCTGAGGTAGTTATTATGAGCCAGTATTTGATAATTTCATCTGTAACTGAGAACATCAATTAACTGCAACCTATTTCTCTCAGAACAGACACTTGTTCTTAAAAAATATTGATTGATAATAGAGAGCTTGGTCTCAAGGGGTTACCAGTGTTCAGATGTTTTCAAGCCACCACCCTAGAGTAAAATGGGAAATATAAAAATAAACTAATAAAAATTTTGTAACTCTTTTTATTAATTTCAAAGAAACACAAATAATCCAGTTCCATGAAATTTCTGATAGATAAATTAGATATTAATAAACACAGAAGAAGATTAATAACCAGAAAAAGAACAAAACAAAGCCCCAGTACAAGATATTTTGAGGCTTGTTCCAGTGTGAGCTACTGTAACAAGATGAAACTCTTCTCAAACCTATTTTCTGAGTCACAAAATAAATATTTCATCTGAGACAGAATTTACCAAAATATGGGATTATATGGAAAGTATGTGAAATGTACACAAGGCAAGGCCACTAAAACATAACCTTCTTGTCTCAACAGGATTTTTCAACCTGGTTAAATTTGGTACCCTGACACTGATTCCTTAAGTGGAATCTATCCAAAAGAGGATGTGGGCCACAGATCTCAGTCTTTTTTCCTTCAATATAAAGAAATTTTATGCACCTGTAAATCTTAACTGCAAGGTGATTAAGACTAAAGTTTATACAAAAGATTCAGGTGAAGTTCATCATTCAGTCTATGAAAAAAGTCTTCACAAATTTCTTATGGCTTTCTTGAATACAGACTACTGAGAACTGAGATTGATTTGATTTTATCTGTAAGCATATTTGCTGCTTCTGATAAAAAAACAAGAGGCTAACTAAAAACACCTTATGGGTATTACAAAGTCTCTTCAGACTGTGGGGAGCATTACATTTTAGATAAAGTCTGTTCTCGAATTTTCCCGTGACCCCTCTTTTTATCTCTGGAAAAATATGGTGATTGACTCATCTGTAATATCCACCTTTATTATGCACCTTATGAAGGTTTAAATGACATAATGCACTTCAAAGCAGTTTAGAAAGCTCTATTTTTTCTTTGGCAAGTACACATATAAATAATCTTGTGGGGTCTGATTTAACCTTTTGTATGCAAATGCTGATGCATCAGAGAATGAAACACAGATCACAACTGGCAAAAGTGCACATCCAGGATAATTGGATTATTTTAATTATGTTCATTATGAGTCCTCATAAATCTCTCAAAATTACTACTAAAAATATGTACCATAATAGAGCAAAAATCTGTTTTCATCTGAAAAAAATCATGCTGCAGTGTATATAAAACCAAGCTGCATTGCATATTTATCATTGGTCATTCACAACAAAAAACAACTATATTTTTATATCCAGTTGATTAGGTTTTGGGTATTTAAGGCTTTTGTTAACTTAAAATTATCTTTTCCAAAAATCTTCACATTTCTTTGATTAATAGATAAATATATTATTTCACAAGACTTGTATTAGAATCCCCATAGTTTCTTTAATCTTCTCCAGTTTTGGGCCTAAACTTGTTCCCATTGAATTTAATATGTTTCACCTAAAGAATTTTTCCTCCCAGGTACTTGAATCATCATTCTCACAACTCCCTGAGTGTAGTTCAAATCTTCTAGTGGCTGACTGCACGATTAAAATTTCAATCTCCATTGAAAGGTAAGACTTAAAAATCAGTCTTTTTTTTTGTTGTTCCTGTTTTTCTCTTCTTTAATTTTTAGAGTCCTGTGAATCTTCCAAGGCTGACAAGACATCTGTGGAGCAAATATAAGCTTAACAGCAGTAGGCCGATTTTTTTCCTTTTTTCTTTGCCTTCTGTAGGCTTGAAGTCAAAAATAGTTCATGAGCCACAGGCTATAAACTCCAGGTCTAAATTCCCAGTGGAGTGGGAGTCTGAGCCCTTTCTCAGATACCAACTTGCCCAGCAGGCAAACGTGCTCACACCTGGCTGCAGCCTGAACTTGTTGGAGGGTCTCATGCACCCAAATTCTCTCTTGCATCATTCCTCTGGGTCAGGAAAAGATTGTCAGGCATATAAAAACCTACCACAGCCCAGTTTGCCAGCAAAAAGATTGGGCTCAGCACTTCTGAAGCTTAGCTGATGGCAAGGAAAGAGTCAACAACACAAATGTTTGAGGAGTGCCATGGCAAGGACAGGGCACAGACCCTGTTTCATTGCACAGGGTCACGTTACATCTCTCTCTGTGCATGTGCACTCTGGATTTGTTGTGGTGAGGGACAATTGAGCCAATTGCTAACTCTGGGTTAAAGAAGCACAGTCCAAAATAATGTCTGCAGTTAAAAAGCTTCCTCACGCAGAATATTTATGTTATATACTTCTCCTCATGCACTCCAGAATTTTTCTTTCTAAAGATTACCTTTTATTAATCTTACATTTTGTATTTCAGTATTTTGAAGTCCTCCAAATCTGAGGAAAAAATCGATTGCAGCCATTACTTTAAAAAAAGCAGTTACCAATTACAGTAAGAAAAAAACAACCAAGCTCAGAATGTTCTTTGTATACAGCTCTTACAGCATAATATTTATTATCTACTTCTCTCATCATACAGACAGACAAGCTCTAAGATAAGATTAAAATCAATTGTGCACAGTCCTGTCACCATTCAAATTAGAGAAATATTAGAAAGAAATTTTTGTCTCGCTTTCTATTTTTCAATTACAGACTTTCAAATTAATTTACACTCTTCCACTTCTTAAAATATAAAGTTATTTTTAAATACATACCAAAAATTGCCACATTTCCTATAAAACTTTAATTAAAATCCTTTTCATTCAATGTATTGCCCTAAATATTTAACACTTAAAAATCCCTTTCTTTATATATTTAATGTTCCAGACATTATATTTGTGTTCCTAATGTGCATTTACTTTTATGCTTGCCATGGGAACACACACAGTTCAGTTTCAGTGATGAAAAGAGCCTGTTCCCTTGTCTACTGGTCTTCCCTTCTCATTATTCTATTTACAGTTTAAAATATCACAAATTAGGAAATGAAGCATGAAAATGTTTTCTGGGTTGCTTTAATCAATGTAAGAGTGCAGGAAGAGATGTTGCTATGGATTGGTGAATTGCAAGAAATTTATATTTTAGTTGCTTCCTCCCGCCCCTTGCCACCATATCACTATGACATCAAGTTTACTCATGGTAAGAGACGTAGGAAACTTCTGTGTTCTCCAGTTGTTAGTTTCTCACAGTGTGGCATATGGAGCCTGCCTAAACTCTTCACACCTACAGCACACCTGGCACAGACCTAGTATCATATGTAGGAACATTAACTTCCTCCAGCTTGTTTTTCCCCCATGTTTCCATTGAGTTGCACAGGCCTCACTGCTAAAAGGAATTTGAAAAAATAATTCCGACTTCAGAACTTAACCTATTTTTGACCTTTCTGGTGACACCATCAAGAATTGTAGCCATTAAAGTGTGTGTTTTGCCGTGTGAAGACAGGAAACAGGGATGAGAGGTGAACCAAACTTGGTCTTCCTTCCTAACTGAAGGGAAATAATTATATTTTTCCAATGCATGTTGCAGTACTAATCTGGACTCACACAAATTGGACCTAATGGGCTATCCACAGGTGACTCCATGGTACACATCCAGGCCAAAGTCTGTGGTGTTTTGCAGGTGGGGCTCCCAGAGAGATCTTCCACTGCTGTGGGTGATGTAACTGTGGAGGCTATAAATATGTCCTGCTATATTGGCCATGTGACCATATGCTTTTCACCAACATAGGCCTAAATACATTATTGCATTCTCATGGTGGCTATCAGCAGCTAATTAAACATTTAAACACCAGTCAGGACATTTTATACTGTCAAATTCTGATGCAGAATTTTGCAGCACTGGCAGCATCTCTTACCAGAGGCAGATGTCTCTTATGGAATTTGTTCTCATGTGCTCCTTGCTAGATTCCAGTTTTATTGACCTTCAGAATGCTACATAAATCAGCACATATTGTTTTGTTTTTGTTTGCAGCCTTTTGGGAGGTTTTGTGTTTCATCCCAAAGCAGCTGCAGCAGTCCTGTGAAGAGTATTGATGTTACTGCTGTGTTATTTTTAAGTCATATTAGTGTTTTGTGGCAGCAGCTGTCAAAGTAGTATCAGCTACTTAAGTAATTAAACAAATAATTAAATCTGATTTTTGCTATAAAGATAGCATGAAGCTCTTAAAAGAAATTTTGAAGACCGCCTTTAAATTTGACAGAGTATAGCACGTTCCTAAAAGTGATGTGTAAAATTATTTTCTGACAAAATAGCAAAAAATTTAGGAGTAAGTTGGAGCATGTCACAGTATCTAGTAGTTTACCTCTAAAATGATATTTGTTAATTTTTCTGCTAGAAGTTTGACCACTGTCAAGGCATGAATAAACACCAGCCAAAGCCTCACTTCCTCCCAAGAACTCACAGAAATGGTGATAGGCAGCCTTGCAACTACACATGCATGAGAAAAAAATTCTTTATGACTGTGCTGTTTGCCAGTAGTCTAACATCAGCTGTTCATCCTGCACTAGTGTACTATTCGAGTAAATTCAATCCAGAGATGGATTATTTTGTTAAATAAAAATCTTTTGCATTAAATTGTTTTGTCCACAGAAGAACAGAAACTTTTTTTACAGAGCAGGGATACTAATTTGGTAAAATGTATTTTTTGTTTGTTGCTCTTCTGTGCTTTCTTGCAGACGCACAAAAAATATACAAATTACCTCATTGCTGTTCTTTAATAATCTGGCCTCATTGGTGAGTTTGCTCTGTAGCATTCAACAGACAACAGCTGTTGATATACAAAATGAAATAAAATGCCAAAAATGCAGTGGAAATGCAGTGGAATCCTTTCTGATCTAAGAATCATTGCAGTGGGTAGTAACCAGCTTCAGTTTCTAGCACATCTGAGTGGTCTTCATCTAAAAGCATCAGATAGACAATACATCAGCATAAATTCCACTACAAAATACAGTTTGAGGGTCTCACTTCAGAGGCTTACGTTAATTAATTAAACTATTTTTCTTTAAAAAAGTGAACAAAACCTGCATTCTCTCTCATAATTCAAGACAGGTGTCTACTGTAGTAAACACAAGTTGGCTGGACCCTTCAAGTAAAAAGTGCAGTGGTCTCTTGCAACAGAATGGGTGTTTCCAACATGAGTGATCTTCCATTTGACCCTTACAATGACCAGCCCTGGTTCATAAATAAGGAAATGTCTTAATCTGATCATTCATCACATGAACAGAGGAAGGTTGACTCACTCAACCTTTCAACATTGCAACACTGAGGAACACAATTGCAGATTATACTTTGTTTTCAATGCAGAATTCAGGCTGAAGAGATTCAGTCTTTCAACAAAACCTGGCCATGAACCCGGCCTCAAAACAATCTGAACCTTATTTCATGCCTTTTTCAGACTGTGCTGAATTGTACACACACAATAAAACATATAGATGTTGTTTTTATTTTGAGACTGTTTGGCAGCCCATAATATTATTTCATGTCTCTATATTTGCACTTGAACCTCAGGTAAGGAAATGGCTATTAAGGGAAAAACCTGGTAAAGTTTCCCATTAGATAGATAAAAAGAAGCTTTTTTTGATATCAGCACTAGTAGGCTGAAGCATGAAGTGAATACAGTCTATGAGTTTGGAAAGACACCCATTCTTTCTGCCAGGGTGCAGAATTTCTAAGGTAAAGCCTTTAAGGGGATGTCAGGAAATGTTCATCCCAGTTCCACAATCCATGAATACAGAAGACATCTGCCACTGGGAGTTTGTGATTTTGGGCTGCTGGTATATTCTGTGCAGAGATCATCTCTAGAAGGAAGGAAAGATGAAATGTCAGATGAGTTGCACGTGAGTTTACAGACAGGGCTGGGTAAGGCTCAAGAAAGATCTGAGGTGAAGGTTTGTTATACTTTCAAACCATTTTCATTGAGAATTTATCTGATCTGGACATGGAGAACAATTATGAATAACTTGACTGTATCTTTAATTCTTATTCCCCAACAGGTTTTCCATCACTAATTTTAGAAAATGAAATTAATTAAATCAACTCATCTGCTTCTTTAGAGTGATGCTGAAATGTGAAGAAATCATAGCACTAAAAAGAAGGAAAGGTCATAGTATCTAAACAAAAGATACTGTATAAAAAGACAGACTCCATACATCATAAATATACATGTTCAGTAACCACTTGTGAGTTAAACTGCTCAGAAGTATCATTTTTAATTATTCAATAAAGAGTAAGCAATACTGATATCTAAATATTTTTGTACAAATATATATACTTTTATATTCTAAAAGTAAGCTTGTATGCAACATTTCAGTTACAGAAATGTTTCTAGTTAGTTTAATATGAAGTAAAAGCAAATGCCTTTAAGCTAAAAACTGAATCAGTGGCAGCGTCACATCTGTGTGATGCTGTGTGTTCTTTAATGTACACTGGCCTTCCGGGCTGAAAGTGCAAAATTAAATTATTTAGTGGCTACTAGGAATTAAATTTTCAGAGATGCATAAATCATTTGAAAATTTACAGTCAATAAAATTAATGTGACATAATCTGTATATGCATGGGTATGAAGAAGCATGTTTACGAACCCTGCATATTCCCACACAAACATAAATCAGGTTCAGACCAGAAGCCAGCTAGGTACATTAGTATCACACAGCAGTTCACCTTGTCTATCCTGTCAGAACAGGCAAGCAGCCTTGGCCCACAACAGCCCAACATGGTGCTTGTCTGATCAGACACAAGCACAGGCAGAGGAAGAGACTCTGAACGTCTGTGTCAGCACACACATCCAGCACTTCTGAAAACCTTGGCCAAGGCTTACACAGCTCCCGACTGCCTTGCAAAATGCACTCCCATGTGGTGCTTGAGTGCCTCCCCAGGCTCCTGTTTGCACTTTAGCCAGCAGTGAAGTTATCCTGTAGGGATAAACTTACTCTTAGCTCTCCCCAGGACTGCCATTGGTAGGGAAGGAGGCCAAAAGCAGCAACAGGTGGGCTGTGGAATAATCCATTCACACAGAATGTTCCAGGTTTGGGGTTATACAAGGTTCCCATGTGTCCAAAGGACTCTTCAGTTGGTTGTTATCATACTAAAAATAGTTTGTAAAAAGAATGTTGGCAAGTAATTTATCATAATTTACAAAAGTGAAAAAAAAATACCCAGAGATAATTAAGTAAAGGGATGTTTTACTGACATAGCACTTGTCAACAAACAGATATAAGACCATGAAACATAAATTGGATTAGAGATCAGTGTTCATTTGTGTGAATAGCTATTAAAAGACTTATATAACACACACCAGTAAATTAAAACTTAGTACAGGATTTCTAACTTTTCCTGCACTGCCCAAGAATTGTCCATGCCTATGTTTGATAGATATGCAGCTATAAACAAAGTATTCTTTTCTGTTAAATCAATCTCCACTCAAGATCTAAGATGAAGGCAGAAAATGGTACTGTGTAAATTGCTCTAGCATAAGGCAGTAAGTAGGGAAGTATGAATGTTCCTGGTTGTGATTTTGTGGTCCTGCAAAGATACCATTCTCATAAACAGATCAGTCTCTGAGCTTATGGTTATTGTTCTGAGATAATACAATATGACAGGTCCAGATGTTTGAAACTTGAAGCAATTCACAGAATGGGAGCAATAAATTATGCCAGAGGACATATTTAATTCAATTGATAGTGTATCTAGCACTGTAAGAGCTATGGAATTTTTAGTTGAGTATAATACAGAAACCATTACATGCTCCAGCAGCCTTTGGAAGCGAAGCGTGTGAGGTAGAGGGCATTGTTGCGAAGCTGGTATTCTTTTCATCTGTTAGTCAACAATCTGAGTGTTGCATTGATATCAAGTGTTGTATTTGTTTAGATTTTCCTAGTCTTGAAATAATTAGCAGAAAAATTCTTCATGAAAAATTCACCCATGTTGTTCAGACTCAAGCTCTTTCATCTCATTCTGAATTTCAGAAATCCATATAGCATGAACCTTTGAGAGCATGGTATGGACATTGTCTGTTGCACCAAAACCAACTTTTCTAAAGAATATATTGTATATCTATTTCCTATTCAGTCACCCTTTATGTCAAGTTAATCCATGAAAACCATTCATCCAGTAATTACTGACCTAAGTATATTTTATATACCTGTGTGCTGTGGCACCATGAGACAACAATTTAAGTTCTTTTGTTACTAGAGCTGTAGAGCCATTAAAAGTGAGCTACTTGTTTTTCCACATGATTAAGGGGAATTTTCGGTGTCCCTCCTAAGACACAACTCTTCTTATATAAGAACCTGTATACATATATGTATTTGTCTGTTTCAAGTTCTGTCAGAAATAAGGGCTTATTGAATTGCCTGGGCCACATGCATGCCAGGAGACATGAAAAAGGAGTCTTATTTTTATGGTGGTGATCCTGCCAACAATCATCTTCAAACTCTGTGCTATTCTATCCTCTTCATTCTCTACATATGAAAGCCTCAGTTCTATCTTACAGCATGGACAGTTAACAGCACTATTTAACAGACTTGTTTACATTATTCTTCCATATGGAAGGATGGATGTTATAACAGACCTTTTCCACTACCTTTAAAACTGAAAAAAACATCTCTTCAGACCACATTTCCCTGTCTTCCTCTCCTTCCTCTGCATATAAAATGGTGCTTCCTCTTACAATTTACTCTTCTCATGCACTAGTTCTATTATACAAGAAAGACAGTGAATTGAAGAATGGCAAATCCAGTTTATTATTCTGCACAGCTTCTTAGCTGCTAGCAGGTCTGCTGACATCTTTAAAGCACTTGTGTAGAAGGTCTTAATGCAGATCACTCAGAAGAGCCTGGATATTTAGCTGGCTCAGAATACAATTGTTCTGTTTTCTTCAGGGATGGGCAAGTCAGGCACCACCAGAGGCCTCTGCCTTACCTCAGTTCCTTCAGTACTTTGTAAAAGACACAATATCAAGGACATCTTTAGCAACAGAAATAGTATTCTTTGGTATTTAGTTATCCAAGAGTGTGCATTCTCTATCAACCTTTTTTTCATAAAACAAGAGATTCCTTATCTACTCAACAGTCCATCCCTCAAATCCATATCTCTCCTGTTCAGAGAAAAGGATTTTGTGTGAGAGAATGTCAAAGGCCTTACAGAGTTCTAAGCAAATGACATCTACGTCACTGGTAGATCATCAGCGGCATTCATTTCCTAGGCCTGTATAAAAAAAAAATAGCTTGAGTTTAGTTTCTATTCCAAGACTTAGATCTATTCCAAGACTTTAATTACACTAAAATATTGCTTAAAAATTGAGACTGACTCATTGAAATACTCTCCCAGTTTGTCCGTGAATCAATAATTTCTCACTGAGATAGTTGCGCAACAAAATTTGTGGGGAAAATATTATACAGCCCTGACTTCTTTAGCTTAATTCTGAGAATTGATGTGGCAATACAGAAGTTCTAAGCTCAAGAGATATCATATCTGCAGGCATGATATACCACCATTAGACAATTTCCCACTCAAAAAACCAGAAAACAGATACATTTACTGTAATGTGTCTTAGACATTTTCGTGTTGTTTCACTATTTATTATTTTCCCTACTGTTAACTAAGTAATAATTTTTTTTCAGAATATCTCTCAATATCCATTTCCTTTTTAAAATAATCTATATTTCCAAAGATAGTTATTCACCCTTCAGAGACCAGTTTTAGTATCGTTTTAAGAATTCTACACTAATTTTCACTAGTGGACTTCATTCACATGCAATGTGACCACATTTATTTTATCTAAGAACCTTCAACCTGTTACTTATATATTCACCATCATTGTTCTGTCTCCTTTTGAAAGTATTTATACAATATTTTTTTTAATTACATGTAATGTTTGAAAATGGAAACAAATAAATGATTCACTGCTTTTTCAATACCAACTGTACTTTGCATACCTGTCCTGGTAAATGAATATTATTTTTTCTTCCTCTTATAGGAAATTCTAGAACTTTGTTAAATCATATGCTGTTTCATATCTTTACTTTCTGGGGAAATAATTTCCTACTACACTAGTATGACCTCTGCATTCATTGAATGAGAGTCCTCCTTCACTTCTCTGTCAGTTTGCCTTCCCAAAGACATTTACATATCAGTTTCTCATATTTTCTAAAGGTTATTTCTCAACTAGCTTTTTTAAGAGCTATATTTTCTTATTAATTCTTTACTTTGGAATAATAAAGTATTTCAGTGTATGATAATTTCCATTTAGATTAGTACCAGTTCTTTCCTAAAGAAGCAATCCCTCCATTGGCATTAGTGTCACCTTCAGCCCTATGGAGCCCATGAGATACATCGTTAAGCACTTTGAGATTATTCAACAGGGAAGAATGGAATCTCTTGTATCATCTTGAAGTTGTAGAAATGGTACCAGTCTAAAGTGAAATATATTTCTATAAGCAGTTTGTATATTGCATTCTTCTTACCAAACTGTGAAACTCCGTATCTCTCTAAAATTCACTGTGTTAAACATGATGACCAAGATGGAGCTCATGATATCCCCTGACTTATATCTCAGTGCAACTTCATGAGAAGTTTTTCTTCCCTTCTCATCCTTCCCACTGTTTATTAACAATATAGAGAAAAGGGAATTTAAAAAATAACAACTCTACAGCCACTGAAATACTAATTTTACCAAAAAATAAGACTAGGAGTTCAGTCTCTTAAGTTCCACAGCAAGGCTGACTATTCTATCACCTTGCTATCTGGGGAATGACATACACGGGCCATCAGAGAAAATCATAAGTTATATCCAAGTCCAAATGACTGTATTTTCACACCCATGACTTTCTAGTTACATCAGGTCAAGAGGTACCATTTGCTCTTTTACCAGGGAAAAGCCACCTTCCGACTCACAGTTCAAGGATCCTAACTTCTGTAGCAGCAGATTTTCTTGCTCTTTCCTCTAAGCCACTCTCCCCCTGCACACCTCACATTGCCTTAGCAGCACTTCTGAGGCATAGGCTGAGGAAAGCTGTGGAAAAACCACAACATCCCACTCACTGCCCCCATCTTGCCCTAGGCTACATGTTTCTTCATATCTCTGTTCTGATTGGCAAACCTATTCCAACTGGAGAGGTAACTATGGCTTTAATTAACCATTTGTGAGTCAAGCAGATGGAGAATGTGCATTGATGTGGACATGCAAACAGACACGTACCTATCCCAATACGTGTATACACAAAGGAGAAGTATACACATTTTTTATATCGCATAACTCCCCCTTGAATGCCAAAGAATTCTCTATTCTGAAATCAGGTCTACCTCAGAGCATGCACTCATGACAACTGTTTAGAGGGAGCCTTGTTTGACTGTCCTCTGCCTTTTCTACAATTATGTGGGAATGAGTTTTTTCATATATTCTGTGAGGCAGTTTTTCTTGCAAAGCTCTATATAACTGTTTTCGTTCTGTCACTTTAACATCCTAATTATTTTTCTGCTATTTTTTTTCTATTCCTTCAGCATGAAATTTATCATAGTTTGATGATCAGAGGATATAGAGGACATAGAGGAAGAAAACCAAACCACAATACCCACTTTAAACGCTGCTAAATTAACATTATTTGTTTTGGACTGAATTGTTGCCGACAGACTACTTTTAAATCAGTTTCTCTGTACCTTCCTGAAATCACAATGTCTGTGACAGTAGATATGTTTCCCTGGAATGTGGACTGCTTCCTAGCTTCTCTGTGTGCAAATGTGGATTAAATATTTGTGGATTTGATTTGCCTTGCAGATCAGCAATGTAAGATACAGTCACCTGCATTTTCAGCTGTCTTCCTGTAGGTTGCAAAATGGATGGAATTCCTTCTGTTCAGAATTTATCTTTCTTCCAAATATGCACACTTTACACAGTTTTAGTAGGGCCCTTTTAGGCTTGAATTGACTTGTAGATGAAGAAATTATTCATTTGGAAAAATTTATTACAGACGACTGTGTTTTTTCTTGCCTGTAGTAATCAGTCTCCACTTTTCTGCACCAAACAGGTAGTTTGTGTCAAAATTGATAATAATTGCAAATATTTAGACTCTTTAAAACTCAGGTTTTCTTATCTAATATGTTTCTGTTTACCACCACTATAGTAATTTAAGAGCTAGATCCCCAGAGATAACCGAGCACCAACACGAAACTGGTGGAACATCAGTGTCTAAATATTTTTACTATAAATGCAAGCTCACATGTTTTTGAAAAACATCTGTGCTTCCAGTAGTCATCTGACCCCCTACTTTTAGTCTACCAGCACTAAATAGGTCATTCAAGCATTCCTGTAAGTGGAAAAGAACATGAAGAATTCATCTTTTTGGAGGCCAGTATAACCCACTGTTTTAATATGGCATCATTAGTGAGGCAACAGACCTCAGAACTCAGAAATTCCCTCAGGAAATTCTGATAATTTTACCTTAGCTCTTGGATTGGAATGGTTCTTTTAATTCATTAGTATTTGCTGCAATAATTAATTTGAACATATTTGAACAAATTACCCCACAAACACTATCTGGCTATGAAATGAGTGAATATGAGTACACCTAATTTATCATGGTAAATTAATCTCATCTGATTGTTGCTCCTATACAGGGGTCTCTGGGTTCATGTGTACAATGCTGTAGGGGCACATGCATCTTGTTTTTGCATGAACTTGTACTCCATTGATTCATATAAGAAGCATGCAAAATTTCCTTTAGCCTCTCCCAGTAAGTCTGTATAACCACAGCTCAGAATTTATTTCTCCCTCCTCAATCATGCTACTCCAGTCTTTCCAATTCATTAACTGGTTCCTCCACAGGAAAACAGACAATCAAGGCTTTTTCGTTTTTAAGCTCTGTGTGCACAACTTATGTTTGTCCAAGACAGCTGAGGATAATGAAGAGTTGCATATCAAATGGCAAGATATCATGATGGCTTTGACCATGGCTGGATGCCAGGAGCCCAAAGTCATTCTATCTCTTCCCCTCCTCAGCTGAAGAGGAGAAGCAAAAATATAATTAAAAGTTCATGAGTTGAGGCAAGGACAATGAGACATCACTCACCAATTACTGTCACAAACAATACAGGATCAACACTTGGAAATTAATTTCATTTTTTGCCAATCAAATAAAAGTAAAGAGAAATAAAACACATCTTAAAACACCTTCCCCCACCCCTCCCTTCTTCCTGGGCTCAAATTCACTCATGATTTCTCTACCTTCCTCCCTGCCAGAGGTGCAGGGGGACAGGGGAGGGGGTTGCAGTCAGTTTAGTCAAATGTTGTCATTGCCTCTCCTTCTTGCTCAGGGGAGGACTTCTGAACTTTGCAATTCTTAATTAACAGCTCCAGGGTCGGTCACTCTTTCATGGAGTGCAGTCCTTCAAGAACAGGCAGCTCCAGCATGGGGTCCCCAAGGGTTACAGGTCCTGCCAACAAACCTTCTGCAACACGGGCTTCTCTCCCAGCAGGTCCGCAGGTCCTGTCAGGACCCTGCTCCAGTGTGGGCTTCCCATGGTGTCACAGCCTCCTCCAGGCATCCACCTGCTCCTACATGGNTTCCTCCACAGGAAAACAGACAATCAAGGCTTTTTCGTTTTTAAGCTCTGTGTGCACAACTTATGTTTGTCCAAGACAGCTGAGGATAATGAAGAGTTGCATATCAAATGGCAAGATATCATGATGGCTTTGACCATGGCTGGATGCCAGGAGCCCAAAGTCATTCTATCTCTTCCCCTCCTCAGCTGAAGAGGAGAAGCAAAAATATAATTAAAAGTTCATGAGTTGAGGCAAGGACAATGAGACATCACTCACCAATTACTGTCACAAACAATACAGGATCAACACTTGGAAATTAATTTCATTTTTTGCCAATCAAATAAAAGTAAAGAGAAATAAAACACATCTTAAAACACCTTCCCCCACCCCTCCCTTCTTCCTGGGCTCAAATTCACTCATGATTTCTCTACCTTCCTCCCTGCCAGAGGTGCAGGGGGACAGGGGAGGGGGTTGCAGTCAGTTTAGTCAAATGTTGTCATTGCCTCTCCTTCTTGCTCAGGGGAGGACTTCTGAACTTTGCAATTCTTAATTAACAGCTCCAGGGTCGGTCACTCTTTCATGGAGTGCAGTCCTTCAAGAACAGGCAGCTCCAGCATGGGGTCCCCAAGGGTTACAGGTCCTGCCAACAAACCTTCTGCAACACGGGCTTCTCTCCCAGCAGGTCCGCAGGTCCTGTCAGGACCCTGCTCCAGTGTGGGCTTCCCATGGTGTCACAGCCTCCTCCAGGCATCCACCTGCTCCTACATGGGCTCCTCCACGGGCTGCAGGTGGATCTCTGCTCCACCATGGACTCCCAGGGGCTGCAGGTGGATCTCTGCATCCCTGTGGACCTCCATGGGCTGCAGGGGCACAGCTGCCTCACCATGGGCTGCACCACAAGCTGCAGGGGAATCCCTGATCTGGCACCTGGAGCACCTCCTGCCCTTCGTTCTGCATCGACCTTGGCATCTGCAGAGCTGTTTCCTTCTCATATTCTCACTTCCCTCTCCAGCTGCTGCTCTGCAGTGGCTTTTCCCCCTTCTTAAACAGTCTATCACTGAGACACTACCATCATGGGCTCGGGCTGGGTCTGTCTTGGAACAAGCTGGAACTGACTGTCAGACAAAGCTTCTGGCAGCTTCTCACAGACACCACTCCTGTAGCCCTCCTGCTACCACAGCCTTGCTACACAAACCTGATAGAGATACACCAATTGTGTGACTGGGCCAAATTCTTCAAATCCTGATTTGGGCAACTCTCAATGGGAAATCTATGTCCATGAACTGCAGAATTTAACTCACAATAAATTCAAGGGGTTTTTATTTACAGATAAATGTGTATGACTTTTTTAAGGTGATAGATGTTTTACTTGTCCCATAAGGGGCATTTCTACATCCATAAGTCCTGTATGTTTGCCAGTCAGATGACTCCAATCATCTCTCAGAATTGCATTCATCTTAAATTATCTTGAGACAAGTTCTTTTGGAAAAGTTGAGATGATCTAACAGAATGCAGCTTTCTTAAAAACCTCTCATGCTCCATCTGCACACTTTATCGTCTTTTAAAAGAGGATAGTAAACACTACAGAGGAAATTCTTTGCTGATGACAAAATTGCAGTAGCTTTCCCAATTCCCACTCTACCTCCATCATTCCTTACAGGTTGATCTTTACAGCATGTCTAACACATTATTTTAGTCTCCTTTTAGCTCTGGTAACCACACTGCCTCATTTTTGGAGAAAAACTTCAGCAGCTACAGCTGCC
Source organism: Rhabdornis inornatus (assembly GCA_013397075.1). Taxonomy (NCBI): domain Eukaryota; kingdom Metazoa; phylum Chordata; class Aves; order Passeriformes; family Rhabdornithidae; genus Rhabdornis; species Rhabdornis inornatus. The sequence continues at coordinate 1,727,456 of VWZS01010571.1, read as the reverse complement.
ACATTTTTGTGTGTGTGGTTTTAAGCATCCAACTAGATTAATATTTCCTGGAACCTCTCTTAAGTGTCAGAACTTCTTAAATATTGTGTAGTAAAAAGTTCTATCATTCTTTGTCACAAAACGTTTTATTATCTGCCAAAGAATTCTTTGTGCAAGCTGGGAAAATATTACACAAAGACGGGAAATGATTAATAATATATCACTGAGAATAATTAAAATATATTTCCATTCTTCATCAAAAACTATTTGCTAATTCAAATATTTTGGGGGGTTTATGAGTCATAACTTTCCCCATCCATGAGGTGACTTTTAAGTAGTCTTTTCTTGGTTGGTACAATCACAGACATGAATTTTGTAACATATAAGAATATTATAAGGTATTTCTACTGATCATTGTTTTAAGTCAAAGCGATAAGTAGGATTATGTAATGTTATTTTCATTTATTGAGCAACCACTGTGCTGTGTATTACTTTCATGATATGAAAATAATTAGTCAACAGGTAGATCCTATTAGTTACAATTGCTATCACATGAAATCTTATCTCAATTGCCCAGTGTCACCACTTGCAATTAGTTGCAGAAAAGAATACAATTGCTAATCAAATTGCATGACTCTGGGACTAAAAGCTTTGGGGGGGGGGGGGAGTTAATTTCATCACTTTTATTAACCCAGTAGTATTTTTTCCTCTCTTAAGGCCACCAAGACTAGAATATCACTAAATTCAAGCCGAGATTCTCCCATACGCAGCAAATTTTGACATGGCACTGCATCTAACATCTGTAAAAGGGATCAGAGATTAGGCGGAGTATATTCTAGGAAAAGATATTGAATTTACACTGAAAGAAAATCCCCGGACCAAAATCACATTCCTAGTTGCTAGATCATAATTCTTATCAAGATGAAAGCATCATCAGCTTTTGGGTGACAAGTTCTTATGAAAAACAGAACACATTTAAAGCCTAAAATTTACTGCACAAATCAAGTGATGGCAATGAAGAGAAATAAACCTTAGTCCAGTTTATTTCATAACTATCAGTATTAAATAAAAACCTCAAAACCCTGACATAAGCCTTGAAAGAAGCCACTGCTCTCAGTGTAGCAGAGAAGAGGCAAGGCCTTGTACTTTGAGTGGAAGCCTCCAGAGCTCCTTTAAACAGGAGAAGCATCAGGAAATTAAGAGCCCTTTGGCTTTTCTGGTGTTGCCACACCACCCAAGGTGCACATTCTGTCGCTTTTGTCCAAGTTTACCATCCACCTGTTGAAGATATCCATAAAAACACTCCACTTTTCTTCACCTGACTCCCACTCCCACTGCTCAGCCTGCTCACCTTTCCTTCTTTTCTACAAAATCCAATCTGACCTTTTCTCCCCTTCTTCCACTTTACTCCTACTCACTTTCCCTGTTGCCAAGTTTACTTTTACCTGTGGAAAATTTTAGAAATACATACATCAATATTTGAAACTCAGTTCTTTTTGGATCCCTAGAATACTGTTCTCCCATTATGCAGACTAGAGATTTTCTGAAATACAGCCCAAATTTCTTCCCAGTCCATGCAGAGAATTTCATTACCACAGGAATTTAGTGTAAGCACAGAGGGAAGGGCTGGTGGATACACGGATCTGACCTTGGCACAAGGCTGGAAAATGGGATAGGCCTGCACTCCTCAATCAGAAACCTAAAAAGTATTCCCATAACTATACATTTAGACATTATTAGACATTGTTTAGACATTATTTAGAAAACAATTATGATGATGAACATCCACCTACTCAATCTACATACTGCCCATCAAGCCTACCACATGCTATTTTCTGCATCCTTCTGTCTGGAGAAAAACATTATTGGTGAAGGGATAACTAAAGTTGTGATGCCTGCCCAGTTGCCCTTCAACTGAGAACATTTTACAGTTTTGAAGATTCTGAAACTGTCCACTAAAAATAGGATTGCAATCAAAGTGATTCACAGTCCTCAATAGCCTGGCATCATCCTGCCTCCCAGCTTGCATTCAAAAGTTAAGCATAGAAAGGAATCCAACATAATATACTTTTCATCTTTTTCATTTGCATCAAGATACGGGAAGCAAAACATCTACAAGACAAGTCCATGATAAGAGAAAAGTTCACTGTTTGAAATACCAAGTAAGTTTTGCTGTGTTCTGAATTTCTCTCTTGGTAGGTCATCACTATGTGAGACAGGTGAAAAGGAACAAGAATGAATTTTCAGTGTCTACAAAAACTACAAAAAAGGGCAATTCTTACAATCTTCTCTGCACACTTTCCAAATAATCTTGCTTCATTTCAATTGCCACATCACTCACAGAATTTATGACAGAGAGAACTAAAAACAACGCATCACACATTATTTGATGCCTTTTCCCAGTAACACTAAGATACAATCATAACATTGCCATGTGTGTCTCAGCATAATGAATTTTGGCTTGGACTAGTACATAATTTCAGTAAGACAGAGATATGCAACATGATGAAAATAATTCATGTGAGCATCTGACAGAGACTGCTGCCAATCTACAGATCTGTGATAAAGTAACAGCTACTATCAAAAGGAGATATATCTGCTGTAAAAGACACATTCAAGTCTAAAAGTGTAAAGCAACAGTGCACTTCTTAAAATTTCTCTCTCAGTAAATATTTGGCATAAGGAAAAAGAAGGCATTCCTACACAGGGTTGGGTTTTAATAACAGACCTCGAAACACACATGCACAAATTTAAAACTCTAAATTAACACACCACTAAAACCTGGGCTCAAAGAACAACAAAAATGGTGGGAGAATGTTCACAACCTAGACAGCTCTAAACTGACTAGCCAAGCGGGAATGCTTAAAATGTTTCTTCTTTTTAACCTTCTGGCTTGCATAGCAAACTGTGACCTTCTGGAAAAAAGTGCAGGGAATAAACTTTACCAAATACCAAAATCTCTTTTCATCTGGATGTCCTGAACACTGGTCTAAACATCTATGCCAAAACTCTTAATTGCAACAAAGCGTTTTCAGCTTTTTTTTTTTTTCTTTTTTTTGTGGCTGTACAAAAACAGTGACAACAGAAGACAAACACTAACAATCTCCAACAGAGACACAACTGACACTACCGACTTCACACTGTGAAAAATACAGGCTCTGTAGGTTTATTAATTCTTGTGAGCATGTACGTGTAAACACAAAGAGACAGAAATCTGTGAAAAAGCTGGAAGACAACATAATAAATGTGCCATTGCAAACTATGCTAGTTCATTCCTTACCCATTCATGACTAACAGAAGAAAAATAAACCAAATCCTAGCTTGATTATACAACCAGTGTTTCAGCCAGAGGTCTACAATAAGGAGGCTTCAAAGGTCAGGCATGTAAACTACATTTTCAGAGGAGAATCCTACACGAGGACATTAGTTTTGAAAAGACTAACCCACTTTCTAGATTGCTAGTTTCCCCTGAAATACGTAAGTACCCTGGAAATAAACCTGAGTTTAGCTCCTTTTACATGATAACATTCGAATCTTTCTCAAGAAGTAAAGCTCAAATTTAGAAACATTTATTAATTTTGTTTAAATCAGGGGTGACAGAATAAGAGCATGTTAATGCTACAGCCACAAAATTTTCCAAGTTCCCTCGGAAACTAGGTCACAGACTGGAACATCCAAGCTGAAAGTCCAATGGGAGAGTCTGTGAAACTCAGGGGGAAATGCAGCAAGGAGATGTGAAGTGGACCTAATAGTAACATCTGTTCCTCAGAACTGAAAAAAATCTGGACCACATCTGAGGAAAATAGCTCAGTCCCATTTGACATTATAACAGGTCTTTTGCGAATAAAATCCTGAAGGATTATTCTGGCTGAGTTAAGGACACACAAGCAGATGACACTAGAAGTAATTTGAGGTGTGGACACCTTACAAAATAATTTACTGTAGCCCAATTCAAATATTAAATTCAGTCTAAAAATGTTGACTTCTTGGCCCTCCCTACTGTACTGTATAAATCCTGGTGTTCACAATGTCTATGTGCTCTGTTAATATTGAGATTGTATGTGAAGCATAAGAATTTTGCGTTCTATTTCTAACTTAATGGATAAATTACCTCAGGCCTCTTGAGTAACATCTTCTAAGGGGCTCAATATTCCAGACTGAATTATAAATTTTATTATTTTATTGTTATTGTTGACATTTTTAATTATTTCGCTTTATATGTACACAGCAATGGGGATTTATGGATCCACAGAAATAGCAGACAACCATTTGAGAAAGTTCACGGCTACAGTTAGATGTAAGTCCCAACCTGGATCTAAAATCATGATTCTCAGAATGACAGATGAGATTCTACTGTTCTTGAGAAACAGATGTTAGCTGTGTTTCCCTGCCCCTTTAGGCCTTACTAACTTCCATAATGTCTAAGTGTTGCAATACAAAAAATATTTTCAAACTTTGTCACATATGAACTTGCTCTAAGGAAATGAAGGCTCTTGCAATGACTTGTCACCAGACTGTTCTGTTACCCTGGGAATTTTAAAGAACTATTCCCTGGAGAACCCCTTGAATATAAAACAAATAGGAAAAAAAATGTATTGGAAATTCCCTTACATTATGCTATTTTAAAAACTGAGTAGTCCTATATTTGGTATGGAGGAATCTTCACTGAGATACACTAGAAATGAATGAACAATTCTACCTACAGCTTTTCCTACTCTTCTGCTTTGTGGGGGCACTGGTGAAGAACAGCTGCATCGGTTCACAGAAATAGAAGTACTAAATTCTGTGGGTTTATCCCATATAGCTATGCAATACCTGCTATGAACTACAAATTCTTTTGGATTTTCTCCTGGATTTTCTTTCTTCTTACAATTTCCTATTGTAAATGGGACTACAATATCTCACTTGCGAAGAGTGATATAACTCACCACTATTAGATTCAAATTAGAGAACTATTCCTTTTAATGAGTATAAAAAATGACACCATTGAAGGACAATCTAATGTTTATTACATGTAACTGCTAGCCTTGCAATGTATGAGGTATGCATGTGAATATCTGCAAACCTCTAACAGTTCAGCAGCAGCAAAGATCCTTCTCCTTGTCAACATTTCTGAACATGATTTTTAATTAATGCAATCTGCTGTGTTTGGAGGGTAAACACTAACTGCTGCCTGGAAATAAATTCAAGACTAGAATCTTCATTGTCACCTCTGCCAGGAAGAGAGATGGAGCTTCTTCTTGGCAGGACATCCTGAAGCATACTGCAAGTATTATTCAGCGGTGCTCTGCCTCTGTCCTCTTCAGAAAAATGCTTGAAGGAAGTATTCCACCAAAAGGAGACTACAAACATTTAAATTCTAACTCCTTCATCAAACCACTGTTTCAGTTTTGATAACAGCTGTGTCCTTGCTCAGTTTTACTGGAAGGTGTACAGAGCAAAACGGAGGAATTATTGATTTAACACATTTTCTCCTGCTGCATATATCCCTAACATGACATACAAAACTCTCTAATTCTGCATTCTCAAGTAGAAAAGTTCTAATATTAGAATGCTATAATTAGACTATAATTAGAATTATTACAACTGTAGCCCTTATCATTAACCAGGACACAATTTCTCTTGTGATTTTTTTAAAGGATATGGTAGACCTTTTCCAGAAAGTTCATACCTCAGGGCAGGACTTCTATATAGCCAGATCCATCTTGGCTCTTCTGTCTCTTAAATCCAGCTGCTTTTCACAGTTATTTCATTGTTGGATCTAACTAGGCAATGGGAAGATCCTAATATGCTGACCCTGCTCATTGATTTTTTTCATAGTTGCTCAATTGATTGATGAGGAATAAAGAGAACTTTCTTACAAATGCCTAAGAGATTGCTAGGAATAAATTCTTATCAGTGTTTTTATACTGTGAAATAAAATTAGTAACTTGGTAAATAACAATATCAGTACGTACTCAGAACTAGAATATCAGAACACTTTTTCCCCACAAAAACACTAAACGAAAAACATTTTCATCACTTCCTCTTTACCTCCCTAGCATCTTCCTTCTTTAGTTTGAAATGTTATTGCTCCTGTTGAGCATGGCCTCTAATGTCTTCATTTCCAGGTCTGTAAAATGAAGATTAAAAGAGCTGCTTACATGGTAAAATATCCTGAGGCCAGTGAATAAAAGATTACTAGGAGCTCACTCTTACTATGAACTGCCTGGTGCATTGCATCATCCTTTCACCCCATGAACATTTCTCACAAAGTTTTTAAACATTTAGAATGCACCTATTAATGGTTCTGTTAACAGATATATTCTATCTGGCAGGATTTAGCCTGGTTGAGTTTGCCTACTGGCTGGTGCACTTAAACCTCCTGTTCTGAGCTCAGACTGTGAGCCTACAATGCCTTATTGTTTGGCTCCTTATAGGTGATAATGAAATTGGTATTCAGTTCCCACTCCTGAATGGTTTCCATGTGACTTTGAAAAAGTTGTTTGCTGCTCCTGGTATTATATAACGATCTTAGTTTCAGCATGCAAGAAGACATGCTCTAGTCAAATACCTTATCTCCAGGCTTATATGAACAACTAAACATGAGTCATGCTGGGCATCAGATGTGTTTGTCTATACACAATATGCAGTTAGGACTCTCTTAAAAATTATGGTAAATCTGTCAGTTAAATGCATTGTCAACCCTATGACTTGGGCAGTCTTCATTTACTGTGCAAGTGGCATCATTTCCTTTGCACTTCTCTCTACATACAAGTTAACATTACACTGGAAACTGAAAAGAGCAGATTGAATTACATGATAGAAATCTGGCCCTGTTCAGGTTTAAATTAAGCTTTAAATTAAAATTTTAAAACTGAATGGTCAGTGCAGTTAATAAGCCAGGCCGAAAGAGCACTGAACTTTCTGGCCCCAGTCCAGCAAAATACTGAATCAGCCATAACCCTACAGACACAAGTGGTCCCAAAGATAAGTGGAATTAAGTAAGTAGCTTCATGCCTACATCTATCAGTAACATAATTCAGCACTTGGAAATGCAGTCACCAAAGCAAGCTCAGAAGCACTGAACAATGGATAAAATGACTTTGAATGTATATCTACTATAAGAACAGCAAGTAACCACAACGCAGTACTCCTAGGTGAGTTGTAAGTGATTTGAAAATAACCAGTAATATTTTTAATTGCTACTTAATCAGAACTGGAATATTCTATGAAGGGAAAAGGAAGAGTCTTTCCTAGTAAGTTAATAATAAGAGAAAAAAATGTTCTGACAAAAAAGTATGGGTGCATCTCTGTAAAACATGAGAGAACAAAAAATGTACTCTGTCCCTGAAAACTTAACAGACAGAAGCTGTGTGTGTGGTCCCAGCAAACTGAATGGCAACTATTTCAGTGTTCTGGACAATCGCATTGATATTTTATTGTTCTTTTTTGTTACACTTATAAGCTGGGAGTATTAAGAAGTGCAAAGCAGCTTCTATAAACATATGCACTCACACACAAAAATCTTTGCCAGATATTTCTACAGGTGATGAAATTATTTAAACCTTCAGCAACTTATTTCAATCTATCATGCTTGATAGAATAACTTACCAGGAAAAAAAGGATATCATACAGCTCTTCTAATCAAGAAATATCTGGAATCCTGAACAGTTTCTCTATCATCCTTCTCAAAAAGACCCTATTCTTCCACAGTCTTTTGTAATTTCTTTCTCTATTTATTATGAAATTATTAAATTAATTGCATTATAAACTCAAGCCCTTTGGTCCTTAAACTAGGATTTTAAGCCTTTCGGACCAACTGAGCACCTCAGAATATTCCAACAGATATCTACATCATGCTTATTACTTGAAAACACTACCATGTTCCTTCTTGGCATGAAGTGTACCCACATGATTATAGTCTTGTGCCACTGGCATTCCTGGAATAATATGGCCTGGGCAAGGGATGTTAGTCTTACCCAAAATCTCTAGAAAAACTGTGGTTAGACCAGCTGGCACCTAAATTCAGTAGTTGAACTAAAGGCATGCTAAATGCCAGGATTAGGCTCCTTGCAGACACACAGTCATGGTGGTGACTGACATCACTTTCACTAGCTGGATGAGAAAGCATTTACATGGGATGGGGAAGATTAGGGATCAAATCACTCGTGCATGCATACAGGGTCTCGAGTCTGAGCCCATGTCTGAATTCAGTCTCAGACTCATGTCTGGATCAAGGACTCCTACCTTTCAGGCATTCTGTCAGGAATTACTCAGGCCATGTGTTTTTTCTGCTTCCTTAGCTAAAGCTCTTCTAATCTGTAAAATAAAATATTTAGATTTTAGTCAGGATAGGGAGCAGAACTTGGGTCATTTCTCTTGCAGACAAGTCTCCAATGCAGCTGAGGAGCCATCCCCTAACTACACTCAAAGAATGTTTTATGCATGAAATACAAACACCTTGAATAGTTTGCACACACTGGGGGTGGAGAAGGTGAGTGTTGGGCACCCAATTGTTGCAAGCCCTGCCTAGACAAGGCTGCCCCTGAGTAGCTGCAGCATGTAGACAACCCACACTTGGCCACAGATGGCCCTGAGTGGGTCATTAAATTGATTAAAACAGCAGCAGATGATCAGTAAGGGACTCAGAGCTGCAGACCAAAATCTGCACACACAGCACAGCCTCCTGCACCACTCCTCACCTCATGGGAGGAATTTATATGGAGCAAGTACAACCCTTAATAAGAACAAGAGAAGTTGAGACTCGGAAGTGAGAAGATAGGTGCTTGCCTGGAGCTGGACTTGGAAAAGGAGAAGAATAACATTTCTTTTTTTAATTGTTTGTGTTCTTTTCTTCTTAATAGACAAAACATCGATCAGAAATTTCTGTTAATGGGCAATAAAGTATAAATTTCCCATGTTCGTTTTGCTCATAGCGTCCACCTGAGCAAAAAGACCAAATTCCTCCACAATTGTCTGAATGTCCTACGTCCATGAAGCACCATTTCATGGAAGATGAGAACCAAAGTTACTATCATTAACACAGAAGCACTGTACACACATTCCATGTCCATGTTTGTGAGTAAAAAAGTATTAGACTGAACATGCTCCCATAATAAAGATGTATAAGAAATGTAGGCTCACTGAGATGTTTCTTTCAGGGTTTCTACACCACTTGCAACACAAGGATAAAGAAGGTGATGTGTTGCCAGAAACGTGTGACAAGCAGGCAGAGCTACCAATATTTGAACTTGTCTATCTCATGGATTCATGCATTTGTACCTCACTTTCTCTTTCAGAGAAGATCCTTAATATTTAGTGATTGTAACTTTTTTTGACCTTAAAAACTAATCCATTTTCTTGCTGAGATTCTCTAATTTTGACTTTCTAATCCAATTGTAACATTTATTGGAACCTTTATTTTTTCAGGAGTCAGTTATGTTTACTAGTTTGGTACTGGCAATCATGACCTGGTTCATTCTATACTGCAGTGAGTATCTTGAAAAAAAAAAAAAAGCATAGAAAAATTAAAAGAAACTATTCAGACAAATAGCTTTTTTACATTGATAGAAAAGTTTAAAATCTTTGAGACCAAAGAATGCCCATCCCTGAAGTTTTGTTTTCAGAAAGTGACTAACTGCTTTTATGCAAATAAACATACATTTATGTGTTCTAGAACCCATATCTCAATAAAATCTGTAAGCAGCACAACTTAAAAGTTTCTGTGAAATATAACACAAAGCTGAGAAAAACAACATACTATTTCATTTCTTGTAGTAATTTCAACTGCAAACTTTAGCAGTTGTATTATAGTAAACAAACCATGCAAGTCTGGTCTGATTGTGCAGCCAGTAAGCAGGCACAAAGTTCCTCTTAATGTATATTAAAAATTCTTGGCACCTTAATGCAAACAAACTGCAATGAAAAAAATATCTGCATGAGTAATCCTCCATGTCTTGTTTAAGATTCTCTTCATTGCCCCAGGATCAGTCTTCCTTGCTTCTTGTGCTGAAATTCACACAATTATTTATGTAGGCCTGAGACAAGAGAGAAAACAAAACTCTTGCTGAGAACAAGCAGTCTTTCAGAAGTTTAATAGAGACACAGTACCTGTGAATAATATTCATTTCATGCCTCTGCAGCTATAAACACACTTTAGTATATTTCTGGTGACATCTGAGGGACAACTGCATCAAACTTCCAGGGTAGCTACATGTTCAGTAGTAGAATTCAATCTGTCATTTAAATGATTGAAATGGCCAAGCAGTCAGAACTGCCCCAGCTTGAATTTGGTAAGAGCAAACAGAGACAATAAGAGTCATAGGCATAAAATTTTCCTTTATAAAGAAATTCAGTTTTATTTAGCAATTTAGCAACATATCTTCTCCTTAAAACCCCACAGGTCTGAATGGCTCTGAGAACTCTCTTAATGCCAGAAATGCTTTTACATTTAAAGTTTAGTTATGGAACCTATTTTTATCTTCTCATGCCAAAAGTTTGGCAGCCACTGGGAGTCCTATACATCTAAAGTCGCCTATGCAAAGGAAACAGAAGCAACTAAAGATATACTGCCAAGAAGATTTCAAATAGCACTTAAAACATTTCTGCAATTGGAACTGTAAAGAAAATTTTAACAGTTTAAAATACAGTTTCTATAAATGGCAGTATGTTTCAAAAAAGGAGTAAGCATCTTCCATGTTAAGAACTTGAGATATGTCTTTAAAGCAATAATTACTTGGAAATTCCAGTTCACTCAAAATAGAATTTGTTGCTTTCTGTGTAGCAAACACAGCACTGATGGCTGTTTCAGGTGTCATTTTTCCAGGTTTTTCAACCACAACCATTCAATAATGATCAAGTTGCCACCTTATCAAGACTACTCTTTCTTTTCCTTCACTTCAAATTAATTTAATTTATCAAGCTATAAATCCAGTATAACTTCATTCCTTAACTTTTCTTGTGGTCCCTGTCAGACTAAATTAGTCTTCCCTGAATGGAAATTTGTATCAGAGACAAGGTTCACTAAAATATTCTGTGTCTGTTCAAAGTACATTTGTGTATTTTATATATATATATATATCATTATATCATAAAAAATAGTAGACATTCAGTTTTGAAAGCTAACCAGTCAGTTATTTATGCAATAAATTGGTGCTATGAACAGGTAACTTGCAGAAAGCAAGTGTGTTGCAGATAGTGCTGGAGAGGACTTTTCTGATGATTTTACCCATAAGTAACACTTTTTACCATTAACTAAATAACATCCTTTATCAAGTATTCCTTTTTTCCATGACAATTCTTGAAAATACCATATTTACATTTCATATATATGCTATATATAACTTATAAATAAATAGATAACATTTTAAATAGTTTTGCTTGCCTGAAACCGAGTCTTTCCTAGCAATTGTTGAGAGATAAAACCTCTCTGTAAAAGAATATAGCAAATATTCTTGTCTTGCAGCTTTCTGATACCAGGTTTTCTCCAACAACAAAGCACGAGGATTTAAAATATGTAATATATATACAGTTACAGCAAAATAAACTCAGCAATTTTTAACTGTTTCTTTTTATCTTGATTGACAAATTTTTCTTGCCCCTTCTTCAAAACTCCATCTAGTGAAATATAACATTCCTTTGACAAAACACAAGTTACCATCATAATTAAGAAAATTTACAATCAAAAAGAGAAAATTACATTATACAGGGATAGTTTCTTGTTGACAAGAGGGAAGCTTTTACCCCAAAACAGAACATTGACCTTACTACTGAAAGATGCTTCATAAATAAAACACTTTCCTAAGAAAGATTTAAGGTTGCAACACTCAGAAAGCCCTAGAACACCCAGGAAATATATTGCTAATGCCACTCAATGACTAAGCTTCCTAAAAATGGTCTAGAAAGAATGTAGGTCAAAAGGAACAGAACGAAGACACAAACACAGTCTGTGGTTTGGCTTTTCTCATCAAACAGCACAGCTCTACAGGTCCTTGGCAGATACTCCTCCTGTCCCTTGTATCACACCGTACTGGGACAAGTTATAGCTACTTCATTTTCTCATGGCCTCCCTGTTCCTGACTGACTTGTAATCCTTGCACTACTTGACCTTCAAGCAATCTCTCACCAATTCTACTCACCAAACACACTCACTCTCACCCTCTCTTCTGCATTTTTCCTGGTTCTTATGCCAGGAAACCAATGCTTTCCATGACCTAGCAGCTAGATTTAGAGAGAGACCAGTTCAAATCCAGCACTGTTTATATGGACAAATGATGATCTTTGTATATTCAAAAACAACCTCTTGTTGCCTCTTAAACTTGTCCCAAAATTGCACTTCTCCTCGGCGAGGTCAACTTAACAAAACATGACCAAGTCATGTCAATGATATTATAAGCCAAGGACACGACAAGAATTTTGAAAAAAGCAGAACTGCAATGCCATTTTCAAAATACTTAAATGTTTATTTTAATCTGGTTGCTGACCAAATTTCCCAGGGAATTTTAAAGCCAAAGTGACATGAGGTGCACAAAGTTATTGGAAGTTTGCTTTCTTTCTGATGACATTGGGGATTAACTGTAAATTCCTGGCATTTGATGAGCCTTGCATTGATAATATCTTAAAGAAAATACTGAAAACAGTCATGAGAAGAAAAGCAGGCTGGAAGTTAAAGCAGTGTAATGGGCCTAAGGAGAAATAAGATCACTTTTGAAACTTAGAAGACACATAAGGATATAATTTTTATGGGTCTTCAGTCGTAGACTGAGAAAAATGATAGATCATCCATATCAGATTTTGGGCCCATGATTATTTTTTATCACAGCTGTGTCAAGTACAATGTGTTTACAATTTCAGTTGAGATCTGCAGCACCTAGTGATACATACAAACCGACAATAAGAAAAAACTCTTAGCTACTAGCACAAGTAAAAATTAGATTACTGTACTGTGGTAATCATGTGATGGATGAAAATACTAAGACTAACTTCTTTATGTCCTTTTAGGATTGTCAAAATCTTAATTACTTCCTGAAATATATATTCTTCAGCATTTCACACTTCTGTAACTGTCCCAGATTTCAGCAATTAGCTGTTTTGGATAAAACATTGTATGCTTCAGAATGATTCAATTACTACCATTTGAGAGATTCTGATATCTGCAGAACTTCAATTGAATGAGGCCAGTCTAACCTCTGAAAAATAGGAGTTGTCTTGCAGTGAAGAAAGAATTTCAATAACAACAGATCCTTACTGTGGATTCAGACTGTACTGGGCATGCTCAGATCCCACAGAGCATTCACATTTTAACTGAATTACTGCACAGACCAGTACACTCTGGTTCAAGTTTTTACTGATTTACTGTATTTGCCATATTTCCCACACTTGCCATCAGTTACCACTGGGGGGAGAGGACAAGCAAACCAAAGGCAACTAAATTTTCATATACACTACTGAAATCCTGCCAATCCTAAAACCAGTGAAACTTAATATCCCTTCTTCTCCCTAGGTTTAAACGTATTTTCATATTTTAACAATCTTCTATAGGATGAGATGCATTGTGTTAAATTTCATTAATTCCAGGATTTGTCTACCAGCAGAATATTGTGGGTGGAGGGGTAGACATGGTGATATAGTGTCAAAGAGAAAATTTATAACAGAGCTGTGGCACAACTTCAGTTACTGAGTGATTACTGTCATTCCTCAGTAACCCACTTTCCTCCTCTTGCTGAGCCGTTAGCAGTCTGGAATATTAATTAGTGTCTTTGAGGTCATCTCCAGCACCTCAGCTATGTAAGGATTTCTCAAAATTTGGAAGGAAGAAACATGAACTTTGTAAGAATCCAGGACTAGAAATAGATCTGTTTTGATGCAATCACATCTCAAAAAAAAAAAAAAAAAGTATTACCTAATTTGCATCCAAAATGTCTAAATTTTTAACAAATACTTCAGCAAAATACATATTTATCCACAGGGGAAGAGAGTTCGGGAGGTATTGTCTCTTGCAAACTGACCATATTATTCTTCATTTCACCCTGTGAGCTTCACAGTCTTCTAGGAATATTCTCCAGAGAGACAGAGAGCTGCAGCATGGAAAGGCAAGGAGGGAGGTCTCTGTAAAAGATCCAATGCTGGAAGAGCAATTCCTATGACCACTTCAGCCTTCTGGACCTTAGTGGGCTCATGCCAATTCAAGGGTAGTGCATTTTTCTTTCTAAATTAAAGGCTTGGCACGCTCCTGAGAACTTCACAAAGCCACCTTTCCAAGCAGTTGCTGAGGGGGTGTGGTGCCACCACTGTGGGTCTGTGACACCTTCAGAGACCAGAATTACTTTAACCCAGTTTTCTAGTAGCTACCTCCTGCAAGCTGGTGAGCCCCAAACCCTACGGTTTCATTCCACTTTTTATCCAAATTCATTCCACTTTTCACCCAAAAATCTGAATGTTCTGCATTTGGTACCTTTGCCAGAGGTCCCAGGCTGAGATCAGCCATTTCACTTCTTCCTCCCATTTTTTTCGTGCATATGAAAGACTAGTGCTTGCTTTCTTTTAGTTTTCAGAGTGCGTTTTGTTTTGTTTTGTTTTTAACTCTGACTGAAAAGTTTCTTGATACTAAATGAAGGAGAAGAATGAAGGTATAAAAAGGTTTTGCCTAAGGTTATATGGAAGTACTGTCACCACAGTAATACAATTTTAGGACAACTAATGAATGAGCTGAGCTGTGATGTGATGTGATGTGATAAACAAAGCATTAAGAATGTCAGGATGGAAAAAGATTCGAGAAAATTCTGACTTTGGTCTCTCTGAATGTTTTTGAAAAAAAAAAATTTAATATTGTATAAACCCTGTAATAATTTTTTTACCCTGAAAAGTACCTTAAAAAGCAAGGGACAAACACCTAAACTATTTTAAATTACTTTAATGAAATACATTACTTTTTAGAAAAGATAGTTTATCTGTAGTTTTCTGAACTATGGGAGTGGCTTATTGCCATCTCCCAGTGTTTCTCAGTTGTGTATGCACAAAGGCATTTGTGGGTTCAAGGCCAGTAATAGTGGTTTATGCTAGAGAGAGCTGGAGCCAACTCCATCTTTTCCTCTTTGTGTTATTTTGTTGTTCCTATCCTTTTGGCATTTTATCCAGCACACTTGCATCTATGGTCTATGAAACTATATTGCTAATGGGACTTTTGATCTTCTGTTCAGCCTGGCAGGCTCGAGATGTGATATCCAACATGGATTTACAGGAAAAGCTTTTGTAAAGGCACCATAGAGATACTATTACCCATTTTTAAATTATTTAAGTAATAAAAATAAGGCTTTGTTTTTCAATTCAAAATAATTGAACAGCTCTCTATAATCTGGAGTAATGAATTCAACAAGGACACTAATCTGTATGGTTACTTCAAGTCTGAGGTACCTTTTCCAGGTGAATAATAAACTGAAATTATAATTAAAAAATAAAATTAGATAGATAGATTGATAGATAGATAGATAGATAGATAGATTAGATAGATAGATAGATGCATGACTTCAGCAATTTCTGGAAATTAATGGTATTTTACCGGCAAATATTTGAGTAATTTCCCAGGAGATAGCCAAAATGTACATGGGTATAAAATAAACAAAAAAGAAAATCCTCCTCAAAGATGATATTACTTGTAACCATTCTATTTAACCAGACACAGCTTATCTGATTTAATTTGGTGATATCTGAAAATTATTTCACTCCAGTATAATTTCAGCTGCTGATTTACATAAAAGATTTTCCTCTGACAGGCTTAACTCCTTTGATTTCATGACAACTATGTAAAGCAAACAGTTTTGCTATAGCATTGTAAGCTAAATTCTCTTTTCACTGAAATTCACAGGAACAACGTGAGTATTACAAGAGTATAGTGTAAAATTCTGTAGAACTAAAACATATTAACTTGTTTTTAAAAACCCAACCACAATCTGGGACAAATTATTAATTATAGTAAGACCTGGTTTGTGTAACAAGAAATAACTGGAAGCATGTACACGGATTTTAAATATAAAAAGGAATAACAATTTGTCAGCAGAAGGCTACAGAGGAGACATTTTTTTACAAATTCAGCCTATTAAAAAAAACAGCTGAAATGATCTCCTGGTGAGAGGATGTTTGCATCAGTCTGGGAATGAAATTAATAACAGTTTTGGGCTTTTCTACTGAACTACTGTACTCAACACTTGCATAGCAGTGATAAAATTGTACTGGGGTTATCTAACAGCAAACCACTCTTGATTCAGTAAACCATGAACAGAAATGCTTTATTTTTAGCATGGACTTGAACCACTCTATTTCAATGAAAGCACTTGTATGTACTCTTATCACACTGGAAGGCAGTGGTCCCTTGAATACAGACTCTGAGGCGTATTCAGCTGGAATTTTAAATGACATGAAGGACACATGCTGCTACTACAAACCAAGTTTACAAGCCCGTCTCGCTCCCTACATCTCACGTTTTAGTAATCCCTTAATAATGCATCTGTCATTGAAGAGCTACAAGCCTGCACCCAAAGCTTGGAAGGAGCTGCTTTATTAACCACTGATTTGACAAAAAATCTGGAGTAGGATGCAAGTGTCGTATTTTTCCAATCACACTTCGTTTGTTTGTTTGTTTTGGTTGGGTTGATTTTTTTTGTTTGTTTTTTTTTTTTCACTAGAGTGTTTGAAATAAAAATTCTCCTGAGTGCAGAAAAAAAACCCAAAACACATGTTATAAAGGAACAGGATGACCCAGCTCAAAAATCTGATGGCCATTTTGGACCACATCTAGGTATTAATTGTAAAAGCAAGGCATTTTCCAGAATAAAAAAAGAAAAGCTACCTCAAGAGGCAATAACGAACATTTATCTACTTACAGAATTAGATCATATGCCAGAAGGTTGAAAAAGAGTTGGAAGAAGACTAAGATTCTCTGTACAGTGTTCTGCATCATCAATAGAATTATTACCATGGAACTGATCCACAAAGGGGTTTACCATCACTGTCACAACACTTACCTTTCCACCACCTCAGGGAATTCATAGCTGTGAACAAGGCAGTTCAGTTCATGTTCCAAGGTTTTGCAAAGTTAAGTAACAAAATGTGTTCCACAAAAGTAGTGCATCATGTGGAAAGCTTTCTTTTTTCTTCTGCATAAAAGGAGAATGGGATTCACAGTTTTTTCAAGATTTTTCTAGGAATTTCAATGTTTTTTTTTTCTCGGAATTAAAATGTACGTTGATGGTTTCTCACAAACCACAGCTAGAAGAGGCAGTGGAGTAGCATGGGAGATTTTTTTTTAATGTTTGCATTTTTGGTATAAAAATTTGGCTTTCTTACAGAACACAACGCATAAACTGCAAAGTTACAGTGATTTGCACAGTCCTGAATGAATTGGTGTGCTTTTAGGAAGAAAAACTGTTAACTGAGCTCACTCAAAACAAATGGGAAGTGGGCAAGATGAGTCCAGTAATACACTTCATGTCATTTTTAAAAGTGGGAACTCCTCTAAAGCTCATGAGATTTGTAAAAATCAGTGTTTCAGGTAACTTGTTTGAATGTTTGGAGGGAAAAGGTGCTGTAAATAAAACAACCATCAGCAAGTGCACGTTAGAAAAACTTCTTTTTAACATTCTTCTAATCAATCATTTGCTGTCAATTGCTTTTCACAGCAGGGTGACTGGATCAGGATGCTTGAGGTATTTTGAATCAGTCTTCTTTGCCAGTGATCAGACATAATTTTTTAAATATACAGTGTTCAGACACTGAATTAGAAGTCTTAGTAGCAACTCTCTGAAATTAAGACTTTAAAGATTTTGGCTAGACAGGCCATGGAATCATATTGCAAAATACTCTTTCAGACTGGACTCTTACCACTCCTTCTGGTCTGTGCAGCTTCTACTGTGCTTAATGAAAGAGTTTGGAAGCTCGCAGAAGAAATATCACTGAACAAGCCTAAAGGCTGCAATTGTGCTATCTCTAAGATGAGGCACTGTGCATACCTAGCTTGAGTGGCTGGATTTATAATGTCCTGCCACTCAACTACATATTTTCTGTAGCACTTCCTTCTATCACAGTCAATGGAATTTGTCAGGATCAAAATCAGGTCATCTTCAGCTATGTCAAGCCTGGCCAACTCGAAATCAACAAAGAAAACTCAGAGAAATTACACATTTCTCTCCTCAGTCAGTAAAACAAACATCCTCTTCACAATTGCTTCATCCACTGAGAGTACAGTGATTCAGTAAATGACACATCAGATAGAATGAAGCTTTGGAATATGTGTTGGCACACCAGAGAAAAAGAAGGCTGTCAGGACACTCAGGCACATATGCTTTGATAGCACTTTCCCTTCAATACTTCACTGTTTTTCACTACTTCAATACTTCATTATTTTAATGTGCTGATATAATGTCAATATATACAAGCAGTGCATTTATGGGGAGCTTTATTTGGCCTGCTCTCTGTATTAGCCTGAAAATATACCTACATCATAATATGGCAAAATACCATATTGAAAAAAGAGAACAGACTTCATTCTCTGGGTTATTTGATCTTTGATACCTCCCACAAACTCACAACTGCATTTTAATTTAAATAGTTCTTAGCTGTGCCAATTGTTACTAAGTTAAGTTGGCAAGCTGGCAAGAAATATATAGGAAGATCCAGCTTCAATCCTATATAAGAAACCACACTGTGTATATACTTCAATTTTAGAAGTTAATTCTTATACCTGTGTATAAGAATTCTACAAATTTTCCCCTCCCCTCTTGCAAGTTAAAATGTCTTCCTTCTAGCCTGGAAGCAGAATGAATAAAATTTAGACTTAACAGATTTTCATCAGACTACCCAAATATATGAGCAAGTCTTGCTGATAATTCTTTGGAGCATTTCATTATACCAGTTACTCAAAATTTAAGACCCTGTAACTGGACATTATTTCTGGCAGGTATTGTCACTATCTGGAAATTTACATATTGCACAACAGAAGGGATACAATCCAATTGTGGAGTAAGCATGAGCAAAAACTGTTGTTTAAAGCATCTTATTTGAAGTAGAAAATTGTGCTGTAATCCTTTGGCACAGAAATCAGTGACCCCAGAGCCCCTCTCCCCTCCCACCTTTTTCATCAGCTCTTCCTCCAACCTCTCCTGTGGTCAGTCATTTCATATGGCAGAAAAGACGGATTTAGAGTAAATAATTGTTTTCCACAGGGAAACACTGAAAGGATAACTAACTGGTAGCTTACAATGAGAACAAAAAGGAGTAAATGTGATAATGTTACACAAGATACACTTCTAGATTAATAAGCATAAAATGATATTAAATGACTCCTACATATGACTGACATATCCCACAACAGTGAAGTTTGCAACATCATGTAGGGCTCTACACACAGAGGTAGTATGGTATCATTTCACTGAAAGATATCTGAGAAATACAAACAATATTGAGTCTTACTTAGCTTAAAAACATACTCTTTTTCATGGATTTTCTAAAATATGCGAAAGTGCTTGTAATTCTACTGGTTTCTGACAGCTATCTAACACCAAAAAAATTACCTTAGAGGTGAAATATTGCAAACTGATGGCCTTTCCAGATGTTGTCCACATAAATAAACACACAAAAATGAGATGATCAGAAAATGAAAAAGATGGCAAATATAAATAGTTATTTATAACCAGATTCTCCCACTCAAGCTGCTTAAACCAAATAGAAAAAAACCCAGCATATTCAAAGACACCAGGCTGGTTTAGAAAGCATTTAAAAGGTGACTGGATATCTAATTTAGTTTCTCGGTTTTTTGGATTACAGTAATATCCAAATAGATACAATCTACAAACTATCAATTTCAGCATCAGAAAGTATTATGAGCCTGAGATTTTGTCAGTGGCCTAATGATATTATCTTCCCCTATTTTTCCTGACAAGCAAGGGGAATAAAAATCATATTACATCTGACCACACAACATAGATTGCTTCAGATACCAAAGTGCCTTTCAACTGAAGTGGTCAAAACAATCTCTGTTCATTTCCACAGGGCTGCTGATGCTCCTTTTACCAAGCCAGGTTAACATTTCCTTGAAGTTTTCACACAGTAAGAAATGTTTTCCACTCTGATGCATGAATTGAAAAGGAGAAAAGGTTTAATTCCGTTCACACTACACATGGCTTTATGGCCATTTTTGGGCACTGGGTCCCCCCATCACCCAAAACATGACATGGTAAGAACCAACAGTGATTGAAATAAACAGTGCAGATGGGGCATGTTTGTGCTGATGAATTTGTTTGTTTCTTGAGCAGGGTCTAAGAAGTGTATTAAAATGAGTCACTATAGAAGTGAGCAGTTCAGCTTCTATGTGTGATTCATTCCAAAAGAAGCTGGATGTCTGTATATGCCAAGGCCTCCTTTGAGAAAATAATGTATTTTGTGATTTATGTTGTTTCTCTGTGTAACTATTGGGAAACATGTTGATCTCAAACAGATCCATTTTCCAGACTTTAATTCCTTAATAAAGCATTAATAAGCAAAAAATATGCAATTCAGAAAGTTGTCCACCACAGCACTTAACTTGAAACAGGAATCTGAGATTATCAAGTACTCACATGATTTGAGCAATACTGCTTCTTTTAAACTGTATGTGAGTTATGGCTCTTGGAAGCATCTGTTTACTCAAGTACAGTGTTTGGTAACCTTAGCAATAGTTTATTTATTCATTTAATGCCCCACAGGTCAACGCCTTAAGTTTGTCAAACTGAGGACAGTCTCTTAAACTGCAGTACAGTTCAATAAAGAAAAATTGAACTATATTTTTGGGTCCTGAATGGTTCAATATATGTTCAGTAATAAAGAACTTCAGTTACTGAAAAGTTGTTAATCTGGCATATTTGAGCAGCACGTGAAAATAAAAAACAAAACAAAACAAAAAGACCTTGGAAACAGAATCGATTTGTCTCGTTGCCTTACTGATGGATCTATGAAATCCTTGCCAAACATTCATGCCTTACTGTGTCTTCCAAATTTTAAAAGTTTTTAATCTTTTAAAAATTACTCTATAAAATGACAAAGCACATCATTATGCTGGTTACCTCATCAACACAATCGTGTTTTGGGAATCACTAAATTTAAAACTGTTGCATTGGCACTTTGCCCTTGACCTGTATCACTCAGAAAGCCAAGCAAGTACACATGACTGGGAGGTCTGGAAGTGACAGAAACACTGAGTAACATCTCAAAGTTGCATAATTGATAAAAGCAGACACTTGAAAATTCCTTCTCCTTTAAGACACCTCCTAAAGTGCTTGTGCACCAGTAATTCTTGAAGTTCTGGTATCTTTCATCCCCAAACTCTGAGAAATAAAAATAGCAGTTTATTGATTTGTTCTGATTTCCTCATCAGGGAATTGTTCTCCCCTTCCCTGCAGTTATTATCTGACTTCTGCTTTCTCTTAGGACTTTGAAGTTTTCTTCTCTGTATTGTAACAGATTTAGAAGTCCCATGGTTTGAAAACCAGCAGTGCAAATGAGGCAGCATTTCCATTTTATTTTTAAAAAATCTGACACCACTTATCTGGATGTGCAGAAAGGATGTCATCTGCAGTGCCTGTCTGATGGCACCACTGCTCTGGTTCTGCCGCCAGCTCAAGGGTCTGGTGAGCAGAGGGGCAGCACAGGTTTGAGCAGAGGGAAGACAAGATGGGAAGGAGCATGGACCAGGGTCACAGAGAATGGGGTGAGTGTGAGCTCTGGCGTCTCCTGCCCAAACCACACATCTCTCTGGTCAGCTGACATGATCCCCCCATTCCAGACTTATGAGACAAAGGAGTGGCAAGGGTTCTGGCTGAGGGGCTGGCTTGGCATGCAGCAGCAGAGCAAGCTGAGGTAGATGTCTCTACCGTGCCAGGAAAAGTCAGGTCACCAACATGGCCATGCTCCTCACAGATCCCTATCCCCTGCACAAGCCCCAGAGAGCATTCCTCAGCACTCCTCACAGGCTGCACCTAGGAAAGGCTGCTGCAAGGGAGACAAACAAGGGAATCAAGACCTGTGCACAGGAATGGCTTCCCACTCCAGCTTCTCCTACTGCAGCAGTTCCTCCCTACAGCATGGCTGGTGGCCATGAGAGGCAGGAGGCATTTCTAGCCTTCCCCTTCCCTACTAGACCCAGGAGAAGCATGGTTGAACCTTGTTGCCTGAGTGGTCACAGAAAGACAGAGACATGGAACTGAAACCCTCTCATATCTCATGGTTTCTTTTAGGAGAGCCTTTTATTATGACTTTGAATGGAATTAGATGACTTCTGTCAAGGCAAAATAAAAAAGCATAGTTCCTATTTCCTAAGTTGGAATGCATAACTGAGCAGTGAGTGAGATACACTCCCCAGTACAGCACACTCCTCTCACTGTTCTGGACACCTTCAACCCTACAGGACCTGACACTGCAAAGGTGGATAATCATTGATTGGCATCTGAATGCAAACTGGCAAGAGAGATCAACATCAAAACTGGGTGAGAAACCCAGGACAAGAATTGGGAAGCGAGATTAAAATGAGCTGGGTGTTTCAAGGGGAAGGCAGTATATGACATAACCAGATCAGATAATAGTGACCAGGCAAGGGCTGGGCACAGAACAGAAACTTGGATTTGTCTGAGAAATGTATGACAGGACTATGATGAAAATGAGATTGAAATGGAATAAACTGGAAAGCAGAAACTGTGTCTACCTAGATGAGAGGAATGGAACTGGGTGACAAGTTGTAGTAGGGGAGACACAGGACTACAACAAAGACAGCCAGAAGGAGATGAGCAGCAGAGTTGAAGCTAGCAAAACCTGGACAGAAAAGCAAATATCTTACAAAGGATATTCCTGTATAAGATGTGGACTGGAACCCTGGCCTCTGAATACCACTTTTCCCCGAATTTCTGAACACAATTTTCAGCAAAAAAGCTTGTAAACAATGTTGGTATCAAGATGGTGGAATATAAAATTTCTGGATTTACACTATGTTTTACAAAGAGCCTACTTTCCCCCATCTATGTCCGATGAGTACTAGATTCATAGGAAAAATAAAAGCAGATGTTCTCAAGCACTGGGCTCACAAAGAGTGGAAGCTTCTAATTCTAACATTTCCACATTTCAGTTTTGTTTTATCTGATAATACTCTCCTTCCCTTTTACTGAGATATTGTGAAAACCAACGAGAAATTCCAGGACTACAGTTGTGGACATAAGGAGAAATACATGATGAAAATAACCACAGAAGAGAATTTCAATAACATACACTAAAATAATATGGGGCCATCCATTCAACTGCAAAGTAAGAGAAAAATTAAAATACTACTCTTGTTAAATGAAGATCAGTTAGGTTTTACTGTGAATGAGACAGAAAGCTTCTGAAGAAAAATACCTGTTTCCCTGTGACAAAAATTTTGTGCATATGCCCACTCCTAAGGAAACTAAAATTTAGGTTTAGTATTACTTAAATTTTGCAGGTATAATAGTGCTCCTGTTCATCAGACATCCTGCATATATGTGTGTGTTTGGACTTGGATAGATAAATGATTATGCCATTCCATAATGACTAGTATGGAGCTGAAATGTTAATCTTTCAAAGGCTCATGACTTATATTATCTTTCAATTTTCCAGAAAAAAAATAAAAAGCAGACAAATATAAGTGTTAAGAAAATACACAATGCTGAAAAGGTTATGCTTCTAAGCAAATACTAACAAAGTGTTTGTTTTATAACACTTGCAGGAACCAAGTGACCTCTGTTTGCTAGAAAATAAGTAACCTTTAACCACAGACACTTGTGCTGGACATTCAAAGAATCTGTGGGTTTAGCACATCATAATGATTTGCAGTGAGTTACAAAAAAGTAGTCTTGAAGACAAGGATTCATTTCCCAAACAAAAATATTAAATTTTACTGAAAAATAAAAATATCTATAGCCAAGAGCTATTTTTAGCTGAAAACAGCTCATTCTAAGGAAGTGCGAGCAGATGTGTGTCAAGAATGATAAATGGAATAGGGTTTTATGTGCACCATAAATGTGAACCAAGGATTGTACTCTAATGTGATAACAAGAGAAAAATAGATGAATACATTAGAGGTATCAGTAAATCAAGTATGATTTCCTGTACATAAAACTTCTAAATATTCTAAGGTTATTGGCCTTGAAAGGACCAAGTAAATATTTCAGCATTTTCAGTAGATGAAAACAAAACATCTATTAAAGAAATTATTTCACCTGGTGTAAACATCACTCCTACAGTGCAACATTTTCATTTAAGAATGTTCTATGGATGCCATTCAGCCAGAACAGTATACATAGTGTTCTATATACATATCTGTATAGTGTCCTACAATGTTGGTATAATTTATCACATTGGTTTTGAGTTGATCTGCATTTTTTATTCATAGTGCATTTGTTTAACATCTTCATCTCTAAAATGGCACATTCAACCAGAAAGCTTCTGACTGCATTGGAGCTAAATACATGTTCTATAATGCTTGTAACAGCAGTGGGGCATGAACTCTTGTCATAGGGATAGTTCTACAAGGACTGTTATAACCAGTTACAGATGAAGGAATTGAGGCACACACTTGAAAGACACCCAAGGAAAGAGGAATTAAAGCAATTCCACATTCTGCACCCTCATTTTTAAATAGCTTCATTTAAGAAATGGAAGCAATTGAGCCCTTGTTCCCTGTAAAACAGTTACTGTAGGTGCCTGGCTAAGGGCTGGGCTGTCCCAGAGCTGCCACTCCAGCTGCACCACAGCCACACCCCAGCCTGGCAGCACTGCAGACCTCACCACACACTCACACTGATCTCCTGTCCCAGCCTGGGCCATCCCTTTCTCCCAGGAAGTGCCCAGTGTCTGGGGCTCTGTGCTGTGCCACTCCTGGCTGAGGCAGTGCACTGGACCTGGCTAACACATCCTGCTGCCCCTGGGGCTCCCAGCTCCCCAGGGAGCAGCACCCTGAGAGCTGCCATGTAACAACTAGTCCCTTTCTAGTCTGTTGGTTTAGAAGCTTTGTGAAAGTGGGTTTTTCCCAATGCCAAATTAATGTGAAATTCCAAGCAAGGCAGATTTTTTCTGTGAAAGTCAAATATGGCTCAGAAGAAAAAGAAATAGCCTTTTAAAAATGCTTTGTAGAAGTTGTCATTTCAGCCTCCCTTTCTCTTTTATGGCATTATATTTTGCCTCCACAATGCAAGAAGTATATATGACAAACATCAGTTTGTCATAGGAAACAATAGTTACAACTCATCATGGGAGATGTTTCTTCAGAGGGAATTCACAGAGAAAAATGAGGAGATGTACCCTTAGACCTTGACAAGGATTGTCACATCTGATGTAAATGTAACATGTCTAGATGAATGATGGCCAATTGGTGATCGAGTAATCTGAATTCTGGGATGGCTTTCCAAATCTTTAAAGTATTTAAATGCCTTAAAACCCCTTTTCTTCTGGTCTTGAAGCAATTCAGGTTTAGCACATAAATCCAGAGCAGGCAGAGCTTCTCTGGCTGGCTGGTGTGAAGATGCACCACATCTGCAATGACAATGAAAGCTCTAGGAGACGGAACAAGAAAAAATATTTTGAAAGCAAGAAAAAATAACAAACTGAAGAAAGCAAGCTGTCTACGACCTAAGACTACATAAAGACTCCTGTAACTGTTTCTCCTTCCCATACACAGAAGCTTTAGCTAACAAACAAGTACACTGGAAAAGAGCCTTGAAAGTGCAAAAGTCGCAGAGGAGCAACAAGTGGTACCAGAATGACTGTAGAAAAAGCAGTTTGCAGGAAGCAGCTGAATTTCCAGGTTTCTACAGGCCAGAAATTTGCATGAGACCTATCTGGAAGCTTTTCAGAATTTAAACCTCTGTTGCCTGGAATAGCTGTGTCCATGCACTTTTTTCTGATATCACAGGATCCGGCAGCCTTTGGTGCACTCTGAGAGGATTCCTTCAGGCTTCAATGTCTAGAAGATTTGCACTCATGAAAGTGAAAGGTGAAGCAGGGCCTTTGACTTATTACAAAAATGTAGCTGTTTTTCAAGCGTTGGTTGACTTCTCTATCTCAGCCTCAAAAAGTAAAGGGTGAAAGGAAAAGAGGAAAAATACTGGAATGGTTGATGGCTTTTGTGTTGAGAGGGTGTTTGCACTCCTAGAATTTCCAAAATCCCCTTAAAGGAGCCTAAATCTTCAGCAAAGCTTTTCCTCAGAATTGCACCAAAATAGACTTTTGCATTTTAAATAAAATTTTAAGGGGCCACCATACGCCTTTGAAAATACTGAAGTAAGTATTGATGGATGAATCTGAGAGGGGACAAGCAAGAAAAAGGAAACTGATTGCTGCTGGGGCTTTTAATGCAAAACTAATTTTTTTTTCTCCTGTGTCAATAAACACCTGCAGGGATGGTCAGATTTTTTGTGCACGTCTGTGTGGAAAGAAAAGAAAAATCAGGAAAAGACACTTTAATGAAAGTGCCTATGAAAATTAGTATTTTCCTTATGAAGCCTTTTATCTTTCCTTCTGCGAAATGTCATATAGAAACAAATTTGAACAAGCTGGACTTTCATTTAAGATTACATATAATACATGCATAGAATATATTTGGTCTTAATTTCTCAGCAATCTCTTTAGGTTTTTTTTGCTTTCTTTTACTAGGTTTTAAGAAAAATATCTTGAAAATGCTACCATTCA
This sequence comes from Rhabdornis inornatus, assembly GCA_013397075.1. Taxonomy (NCBI): domain Eukaryota; kingdom Metazoa; phylum Chordata; class Aves; order Passeriformes; family Rhabdornithidae; genus Rhabdornis; species Rhabdornis inornatus. The sequence continues at coordinate 1,700,780 of VWZS01010571.1, read as the reverse complement.
AAGCTGTGCATGAGACCTGTTTTATTGAATATATAAAAGACCAGGAGCAAATTTCATAAATAGATCTGTCTTTTCAGCCTGTTCTACTTGTACATCCTTTCTACTTCAGATCAAATCCAGATGAATTTCACTTGTAAGAATGTATTTTTTTGCATTCTCTGTGTCATGTATCATTTTCCAAGGAACCGTAGAGCAATTAAGTCCCTGACAACAATTTCACTTAGAAAAAATCTATCTGCTTCTGAAGGCAGCTACGTGGGATTGCAGCATTTTAAGTGTATCTGTTTAGATTGTAAATTCATTGTTCTGGGCAGATGTCATCAAAGCAAAGATATATATTAATTTGCAGTGATATAAAAGAAAATCTGTCACTTTTAGAGGTTCCCAAATCTGCTTTGGAAAAAAGCAGTTTAAACAACTTTACCCTAGAAGTGAAGATACTGATTTCACTATGATTCCAAAGCCTTCAAAAGACAAATAGTGTTTGATCCAAACTGATCTTTAGCAAAATTTTAGGAAATATGCCTAGAAATATTAAGAGCCGAGAAACAAGCAACCATCTTTTCTTGCATAGTAACTAGATTCGGTTCCAGTCCCTTCCCCAACCAGAATGTTGAAAAGTGAGTGGCAGTGGTCCATCAATTAATGTGTGACTTAACTCAAAGGACGTGAAAAATACCAGTAGTGACTTCCTGGAAGAAAACAGCCACAAAAGCTGTGCTTTGCAGAAGGCAAAGTTCTGAGTCCTGCCCTTGGGTCACAACAACCCCATGCTGGGGGCAGAGTGGCTGAAATGCTGCCTGGTGGGGAAGGATCTGGGAGTGCTGGTCAACAGCCATCTGAACATGAGCCAGCTGTGCCCAGGTGGCCATGAAGGCCAGTGGCATCCTGTATCAGCTATGGAGTGGCCAGCAGGAGCAGGGCAGGGATGTATCCCTGTTCTCTGCATTGGGGAGGCCACAGCTCGAGCACTGTGTTCAGTTCTGGGGCTCTCACTACAAGACAGACACTGAGGGGCTGGAGCGTGTCCAGAGAAGAGCAGAGGAGCTGGGGAGGGTTTGGGAGCACAGGTGTGATGAGGAGTGGCTGAGGGAGCTGAGGGGTTAGTTTAGCCTGGAGAAAAGGAGGCTCAGGGAGACTTTATCAACAGCTCTCTGAAAGGAGGTGGGGATATGGCACTTGAGGACACAGTTTAATGGTGACCAGAATGGTGGTGCTAGGCTGATGGCTCTGAAAGGTCTTTTTCAACCTTAACGATTCCATGATTCTATGACATCAAATTAAAGAGAGGTATGTGAATCAAATTAAAGCTAAGTAATACCAAAGTGTTAGCAGATCTGCATAGATGCAATCTCAGACATGGTTTCTGCAGAGCCACACTTGTATTTCCTCAGTTCTGAACTGACTCCAGCCTAAGGCAACCTCTGGGGATACAAGAGCCTGAGCAACACTTTGCTTCACTACAGTGTTAATACATATTATTCACTACACTACATAATAATACATATTGTATTATTTGCTCTTTCCTCATCGTGTGTGCCACACAATGGCTGTTTATCACCTAGTGAGAAAACCTAGATAATCAGAGAAGCAAGATAATGATAGTCTGGTTCTCCACAGCAGTATCATGTTTCATTGAGTGCAGTAACTGTATTGAAATGGGAGAGGAAAAGTTGACAGAGCTAAGTTTTTGCAGGTTAGCAAACTTGTATATCCCCGAAGATGGACAGATCCCTCTACCATGATATAGCAGATGCTGGTTAACATAGCAGAGCAACCTGAAAAATAAGGGATTTTCAGTTTTTACATTTGTTTTAAGTAAAACTTAATCATGCTTCTACCAAGATATAATCAAATTTCCTGACTCTTTTGAGTCTGAGATTCAATCAAATTTAAACTATGAGAAATAAAAACTGCTCTCTTTTTTTTTATTCCAAGTTCTACACATTTCCCACATGAAAACCTAAGCAGACATGGTTCTATTATAAAAGAATTACACCCAAAAAATTCTGATACTTTCAAATTTTGCATGTGATTGCTTTTCTCATGTTTGATATTAAACAACAAAGCAAAGCCCTACTCAAGCAACTGTGCTCTTCACACAAAACACTATTCCAGTTATCTAACTGAAGAAGCCATTTGAATACTGTAACAGAGAGCAAAATGCCCCAGTTGTCTCACTGTATTGACTATCTTTCTGGTTTGAAAGCTCAAGGATTTTTCTGAAATAGCTGAGGATTTGCTTGTACTTGTAAGTGAAAAACAAGCTACATTTGTCCAGTGCTGTTCTGATGTAATTGTGGTCAGATTTTTACTTTAGCAATCTGGTTGCACTTAATATTATTACTCCTATCTCCACATGTAGGTTTATGGAACTAATCTATTTCCAATAAGATCATTCACTAAAGCCCCACCAAGAATCAGGCAGGCTGGAACTTCCACTGTTGTTTAAACTAGAGCCATCTTGTATAACAGTCATTTCAAAACCCACAGCTTTTCATCGTGCAAGTCAGAAAAACATGTTGAAAAACATTCGGCAAATCAACTTTAGTGAGAATTCAAATTTTTTGTTAGCCAAAAAGTTTGACATTTTTCTAGATGCACTGATAATATTACAGAAATTTAACATCTGGCTGCTGGTTATGGCAATCAACATTTTAAATGGACATTTTGGAATTGGACAGCCTACAGAGACAACTCCATATTGCTGCACATTAACCAAATCCACAGGTGTGCTAGGTACAACACAAATCTAAAAGCCATGTTACAAACTGCACTTAGCACATGGCTTTGACCACTTTGCCTGTCTCCTGCCAACAAATCCATTTTCTCTTAGACTACTTCTGACATTCCACTCCTCTAAGCAATTCTAAACAACCATTGTTTTTCAAACATCAGCATGCCACAAAAATGCTTTCTACTTTCCCCCAAATACAAAATTTCTCTTGGAAAATAACCCTGGCCTGATGCTGACACTGAGCAATATTTAGGCTTGCAGAAATAGAGAGCTCTGATGCCATTGTGTGACAGCAGAAAAAGGAGGTTTAGGCTGTAAAAAAGCCCAAGCCATTGGATGTAAAATATTTTTTAATGGAAAAAAATATTTTTAACTCATTTATCAATCAGTATTTTGGTTTGATTCCCCCTCTTAAACACAGTCTAAAAAAGAGATTTTGAGGCTTTGTCAAAAGTGTAGATGTTCTAGCATCTTTTCAAAGATGAAACTGGAGAATTTTCCAAATGTCCTTGATTTTACTCTATTTAGATACACTGAAGGCATACTTATTCTGACTCAACTTTTCGTTGCTCTGAAATTAGTTATTGTTTTCATCAAAGCCTCTTTGACAGACCACATTCTGCAAAAAACATTTTTCTAATTGTTCGGCGATGCATTATAGACTATTAATATTCTTTATAATCTCCAGAAGCCTTTCTTCCTATCCGTTCTCAGAGTTCTTTAGACCACTATTAGACCACTAGAGTGATGCAGAGGCATTCAAGTGTAAATGGCAATAAGACTTTGGTTTTCCAATCTAAGAAGGAAACAGAGTTTTCTGTTAGAGTTCAGTTCCATTAGAAAATAATGACAATGATATAATCCCTATTTTTATAATTGGAGTAAAAGAAGACCCAGGGAACCACAGCAGCTCAATGTCCAAGTGGAGAGCAGTGAGGAGTGGATGTTCCTCAAGGGTCAGTACTGGGACTGGAGCTGTTTAACACCTTTGTTGGTGACACGGAGAGTGGGACTGAGAGCAGCCTCACAGAGTTTGCTGGTGACACTGAGCTGTGTGGTGCAGTTGACACACTGGAGGGAAGGGATGCCATCCAAAGGGATCTTGACAGGCTGGACAGGTGGGTCTGTGTGAACCTCAGGAAGACCAACAAGGCCAAGTGCAGGGTCTTGCACACGTGTTGGGGCAATCCCAAGCACAAATACAGGCTGGGCAGAAAATGGATTGAGAGCAGCCCTGAGGAGAAGGACTTGGGGGATGTGGTTGATAAGAAGCTCAACATGTCCTGAGATGTTTTCCCTTTCCTGGGCTTGCAGTCCAGAAAGCCAGTTATATACTGGGCTCCATCAAAAGAAGCATGGGCAGCAGATAATTCTCTTGCTCTACTCCACTCTTGTGGTATCATATCTGCAGTGCTGCATCCAGCTCTGGGGCCCCAACATATGGAGGACATGGACCTGCAGGAGCAAGTCCAGAGGAGGGCCAGGAAGATGATCAGAGGGATGAAGCACCTCATCTATGAAGACAGGTTGAGAGATTAGAAGCACCTTCCAGTACCTAAAGGGGGCTACAAGAGAGCTGGAGAGAGGCTTTTTACAAGGGCATGTAGTGAAAGCGCAAGGGATAATGTCTTTAAGCTGAAAGAGGGGAAGTTTAGATTAGATTTTAAGAAGAAAATCTTTACTTTGAAGGTGGCAAGGCACTGGAATCAATTGCCCAGGGAAGTGGTGGATGCCCCATTCCTGGAAGTGTTCAAGGCCAGGTTGGATGGGGCTCTGTCTAGTGGATGATGTCCCTGCCTGTGGCAGAGGGGTTGGAACTAGATATCCTTTAAAGTCCCTTCCAACCAAAAATATTCTATGGCCCTATCACTTGAAATGAAAACAAATTGTCCTTAGTTTCACTGGGGCTAGTTTCATTGACGATTTGCAGCCCGTTAAGAAAAAAATACCCTTTAAATTATAAGCCATTGCCACAGTCTGAATTTACAGAGGATGTGACAACTACTTGTGAGGTTTTCTCTACTGAATTATTTAATGATGTCACATTTCCTTTCTTAATACCCTGTAGTTCTAGGCTAACTCAGTCTTGTTGAAAGCATCACTGTCATCTAATTTAGGCATATACAGAAAACCTTATACAGCAAATATACTTATCTAGATGGAGAATAAAGCAGATATGGGCTATCACATTTCTTCAAAATCTCAGGTATAAATCTGGTAAGATATGATATCTCATAGAAATGAGATACCATAATTATGAAATTAATTTCTACCAGTTTTAAAGCACTTGTAAATGTAAAATTGCAGATTGGGGCACAAAGAAAGAGCAGCTGGGGTAAATGAGTAAGTTTTAAAACATTTTTACAATATCTGCATCATTGAAGAGTTCTACAACACAGTATCATGAGAAAAAGAGAAAGATGAGGGGCCATGAGAAATTAAAGAATGGATTTTGCCTTGCAGGTATGGCACAATCTTCATTAAAACAATTAGCAAGGGAGCAGCAAGTATCTTATAGGATTGCTACTTGTATACTGAATTAAAAATGCATGATTCTATTAGTCTTTTTGTTACAATTGCCAAAAACATACTCACTTTTGGAGTAACAGAATGATAGCTCAATGTCAGGAATTTTACAATCATAAATTCCCTAGGCAAAATAGCCTAAGGTGAAGCAAAGTACTTCAAATTAATTATTTTTTCCTTGAAAGACACACGCAAAACTCAGCAATGTTAGACTTTCAGTTTCCCTAGTGTAATGAAAATTGACAAATAAAAGTGTGACCATAAGAATAATTGTTTAATAACATGGCCAGGTTAACATTTATTTCTCCCAAAGTTTTAAGAATAAAAGAATATTAATTTATAATAGTAATAGCACAAAGAAATAACTTTCTTTCAAAATATACCATCAATCCAAGCAACTATAGTGGAAAATAGCCATGATGTTATAGAACTTTGTACTCAGGGGAGAATGCCCCTGAAAAATTGTTAGTTCAGCGTAGCAGAATGCAAAGGCAGCACAGCATGAGGATATTCACTGGTCCACAAACAAGAAAAGTAGATGTAAAATACTCTAAAAATGTCACACTGTGTAGGAAGTAGTGCAATGGAAAGTGATGGAATAAAATGAGCAAGGAGGAAAGTTCTCAATACAAAGAAATTAAAATAATGAGAAATTTTTGCTCACATTTCTGACAAAGATCACTCTGAAAAGCAATGTAAATATCAGTCAAATCAAAAATACACATAAATTTTTAAAATATCAAAATCAGAAAGATAAATATTTAATACAGACCACAGCACATGGGATGGCTTGACTTCTCTTTAATTGCTGCAGCACAAGCACTTAGACCTCCAGTTTCAGGGCTCCATAATGTGTGGACTTCACATAACCTCCAAAGGGCCTGACTTTCCAGACCTGAGGAGTGATCCTCCCAATGAAAATTAGTAGGGGAAGGATGAGCTTAATTCCTTCCTAATAAAGTCCTGTCTTTACCACATCGAGTGATTAGTTAAAATGGGTTAAAGGGTTAGCATTCTATAAATGAATTAGGTTTATTAAATATTAAAAACTGTAAAACACACATACTAATAAAAATATAATTAAAGATAAGCCCTTCTGTGGTATTTGTATATGAAAACAAACATGGACTTAAAAGCAACATAACCTCAAGAGATTTAAGGAATATCAATAAAAAATAATGGATTAAACCCTAAAGATCCTATTGAGTTTGTCCTGAGGGAAAACTTTGAACAGTTTTACAAAAGTCTGTAAAATCCAACAGAGATTTTAAGTAATAAGATTAAATCCTGGCACTAGAGTGAAGCAGTATTTGACAAAGTTTTTGGTTCAGAACAAGATGGAGTCCAAAAAGTGCAGACAGAAAAGATTCTCTGTGTTGTTTAAAGCTGCTTTCCAAGTTTCTGATTTGCTCTCCTTTAGTAAGTACATAGAGTTGTCTGAATTTTACAGAGGGAAAACTGGACAAAAAACAGAGACGAAAACCCCTCAGTTGTTTAACACTAGCTAGGCATTAAAAAATCAGGCTGGCATGTAAATAATATTAAAATCTGGCTCCACATATTTTACTGCTAAATGGTTGTGAACCTTGCACACACAGGACCATGCTTACTTCCATGGAGTGCTCCTCCTCTTCATTTATACACATTAGTATAGAAGACACCCTGATGACTCCAGGGTTGGATTGATAGATAGATAACCACCAAAGTAGCCAAACTAAGGTGTGAATAATTATGCTGCAAAAAGATCACACATTAATGCCCTTGAAATCCACAAGATGCTGCTAAAACTTCTGGGAACTTCACTTTGTTCTTCAGCAAAACAAGTGGCTTTAAAATTTGCAATGTATTTGCTTAGTAAAGATTTCAACCTTTCCTTGTTAAACATTTTTTGACTATAAGCCCATGATGCATCCTTGCAGCAAAGAATGCAAACAGCCTCCTGGGCTGCAGTAGGAACAGCATCTGCAGCAGTCTGAGGAAACTGATCCTTCCCCTCTAAGCAGCACTGGTGAGACCACATCAGGTGTGCTGAATCCAGTATAAGAGGGACATGAAGTGAGTACTACAAAGGGCTACAAATATCACTAAGAACTTAGAGAATCTCTCGTGTAGCCTCTCATAATACAAGGAGTGGTTGAGAGTGTGCTGAGACTGTTCAGTCTGGAAAAGAGCAGACCTAGGAGAGAATCCTATCACAGTATATGTAAATACCTGCTGGTGGTAGTGAAGGTGACAGAGCCACCATGGAAGGACTTAAAGAAATGGCCCGAAATTGAAACTTCTGACTTTGAAAATAGTGAGACCAAAAGGGACACAACTCTGAACAACTTTCACTAGTTGACCTTGATCTGAGCAGAGGACTTTGGACTAGATGATCGCCAAAGGTCCATTCCAAACTTAACTATTCTATGATTATTCAAAGAAAACAGCAGCAGGAAGGCAGACAGGTCACTGTTGACACCTATATGTCCTGATCACTTTTGTCACTGAAAATTATTATGCCCAATGAAATTAGTACCTAAACTCTAATTTACATCCCAAACCAGGCCAGCCAGTCCAAGTTTAAAGCACCATTGTACTTGGGGAAGAGGAATGTTCCTCTGCGAATGGCAGTTGGGTAAAGGGGAAACCTAGACAAAAAATTAATAGGAAAATTGCACTTATTTCTTCCCTGAAAGCAAGACTCATTTCAACTACTAATATAGTAATGTAGGTAATGTAGGTAAGAGAAGTCACCCTGCAGAATTTCACTTGAGGTCTGCTGCATGATGGTGTTAGTGCTGGCAAACTGTTCCAAGGCACACATGCAGCCTGAGCAGCTAATTGTTTGCAGCAGTTTTGTTTCCAAATGGTCAACTTATTCCTGATAGATATATATGAGTGATTGTATAAGGTCAAACCTAGTCCTTGAAGGAATCTTTGGATCATAACCACAGTCAGCTCTGTAGTGGGAGTACCCTTGGCTAAAAAATTGCTTGTATCGACACCAAGGCTGTAATTCCACTATGTGAGTGCTGGGTATGGTTATTCTATCTTTAGAATATTTCACTCATAAGAGAAGTCCCACACCACAGTCTATATAAGATTTTGTGGGTCAGGTCTATAAATTGTTTGGAGAATATACCCATTAAAAGAAAACTGACAAAACCTAGGTTTAGCTAATGCTAGAGCCAAATTCTCCACATTGAACATGTTAGTTTTGATCAGAAGGTAATGAAGTCACCACCAGTACACACTAATTTTTTTCAGATATAAAGAGTTTTTATGTCATCTAGACCACTTCAATTTTTTCCCCCATAATTAAGATATTGTCCCCTTTTTTCTCCTTCATGAACTGCATGGGTCCCACGAAAAATTTCAATGAAATTGAACAGAATGTAACACAATGTTGTAAACATTTGGTGGCATATTGTCAAATTTAAGAATCATCTAATTACAAAATACCTAATTCCTGTAGGAAACTGCTATGAAGATATTTTAAATACTTCATAATGGATATATACAAATAGAGACCTCATTAGCCCTTAGAATCACTGAAGCTAACTCTTATTCCTTCTGTCGATTGCATGTGAACTACTTCCATTAATCACAACACCTTTACCCCAAACTATCAAAAGTTTTGAAAAATAAAAAGGAGACCTTAAGTGAAAAGCAAAGCTCTAAAACTTTTATGTCAGAGTCAATTCTATATGCCTTGTGATACACTTGTGTACTTTCGACCAGCATCAACTGAGCTCTGATTCAATCAAACTTATCTTGGAATTACTTAGCTTTTGCTAGTTTTGGTCAGACTCCATAATGCTCTTTGAAATTTAAGAGCTTGTTTTTATTTAAAGAGAAAGCAAACTGTTTTTTATTTTGTCTAGACAATATTGTGTATAACTAAAAGCCTTTGCAGAAATAACTGCAGATGTTGGATATATATCCTGAAACTGCCCTTGCGTATAACTTCTTACATTTGTCTTTTAGCTGGAATTGAGATGGAGGAAATTAAGATAAAGCAGATTTATGTTGCAACTCCCAAGATGTTTAAGCATTCTCTCACCCACTGCACAGAACTGAAGCAAATAACTCACCAGGAAGATTTGCCAAATGAAAGGAAAAAAAGGAAGCTTTGTGTGATTTTCTCAATAAAAAAAATCACAGCTACATAGCTTAATTTCAGTAGTTTGCAGAACTAGTAGATTTCTGCAGCCTGGTGTGTTTCAAAGCGTTTATGTGACGAGATTGCGTTGATTTAATCTCAGATTTTATATGATTTGAGGGTTAAGAAGATTTTTGGCTCTGAGAAATAAACACACTTAATACCACCTAATAAGTATGGTTTCACTTTCACAAGACTGCCAGCTTTTGCAGCAGGAAGGCTCTGAGCAGAGCCTTGACATTTTCAATGCTGCTCTCAGTGGCAGCTTTGAAAAATTTGCAGCTACCTCAACAGGTGTCCTGCAGACCTTGCCAGGGACAAGCCAATGAGGATAACATGATCATGGACATATACTCCAAAGCAATGCAGTGCAAGAACTGTATTAACACAGGTTTAGGAATCCTAAATCCAGGAAGACTCAACTCCAGCAACATAAGGGGCTATGTATGGAATGGTCTATTTTCAATTGTGCAAACTCATGGATCGTTCTTAGAATACATCTTTCTGGTTTTGTCAAAACCTTGCTGTTTAACAAAAATAGACTTAGAATACTTGAGATGTAATATCAGAGCACTTGGATAGAAATAGATAGTTATGTGAGGGAAAATAATCTTTGACATAATAATTTCACAGACATCAAACCACTTGCACTCAATTTAAAAGAACAGCTTGTTCATTTTTCATCTTTAAAATTGGCAGCATTAGATGATGCAGGCTCTAGACTGGAGTTCCAAAGCTCTGATGAACTTTGGGTATAGTAAGCAGAAAATTGTGATGAAGCCTTGGCTCTACTGACAGGACTAAAACAGAGGTAGAAGACTAAGACAACACCATTAACAACAACTTAAAGATCTTCTTGTGTCACTGCAAATTATCCTCTCTTTATAGTGTTTTTTAAAATACTCACCCACAAATAATTATTTCCTGTGTATTTAGACAAACTGATTTTTTTAAAAAATTGGGTAAAATCTCCATTTCTCTATATAATTTCAGTTGTTCTCTGAAATCCTGGCATTACAGGGAAAATAAGGTCATTCCTGTTTAATATAAGTTACTTATACATGGATAAAAGTACTGAGTTTTAGATTCTTACTTAGGGACTAGGTTTTTCCTAGTTTAATCCCCTCATAATTTAAAATCCTAGTTAAGAATGAAAACAGTAAACAGAAAACAACAAACACCTAAAGGATTCTTGTATAAAAGACAAGCTGCAAGAAATATTGTGAAGTAAAACATACGGATATACATAAATACACCATAACGGTCCTTTTAAGAATATACCCCATTCAAAAATTTGCATTTTCTGAGCTAGAAATAGCTCTGTAGATATATTTATTTTCAAAACAGTCAAAGACCCCCGCCCTTCTGAAAAAGTTGGATTAGGCTCTTAATCAGAAGCTCAGAGACACATTAAAAATACCAGTGTGAGTTGGTTTTAAAAAAATAAAAAGTATTTTTTATTGTGAAATGTTCCTTTGGACTTATAAAAGGAAAATGCTTGCTTTTTTTTTTTCCTTCTAACAGAATAAGCCCCAGACATTTGGAAAGTGTCTGCTCTGAGTCACAGGCACAGGAGTCTGCAAAGTACCCCTTTATGCAATCAAAGACACTCACCATTCCAGTGTTGTGTGCATGTCAGTACATCAGATGCACTATTTTGGTTGTTCCACAGGCACTCTGAGATCAGACACAGCCTTGGCAAACTTTGCAAATCATGCCTCAGCCTGACCCGACACTTCAGCCTCACGAAGCTGGAGCTCCTAAGCACTCCCGTGTCACTGAGCAGGGATCTCAGCACAGAGGCTCACACACATCAAAGCATCCTTTGACTGCTGAGTTATGAGGAGACTCCCTTCGCCAGAGCAAAGGGCCCAGCAGAAGGACAACATACTTGCTGTGCTGGCTTTAGAAGTCGCACACTGTTTGCAGAAGGGGTTATCTTGTATCCACACTCTCTGATCTAAGCTAATGTTTGTTTACAGAGGCTGTAAAGCAGGAGAGCAGGAATGTTTCACAGTATTACTCGTGGTCTCCTTCATAAAGGCATCTTTGAGACAACCTTTAGGGGTGCAGAGGGAGAAGTCACCTGTAACAGCCACATCAGGAGATGCCTATTTCCAGGAAAAAGTCTAACTCTTTTTTCAGTGTCTGAGCAATCATTTGAGTCTATATTTTGCTTTCAATGCTTTCACAGAAAGAAGAAAATAAACCATGAAATGTATTACAGCTCTTTTCAATCATTTTTACAGCTGGTGAGCCCAATAAGCAAAATCAAATAATCTAAGCCATTTACTTGTTCAGTGACTTCCAACTGACTTTTTTCCTTGCTACTAATTGCCCTAGGTGGTGTCTGGAATTTTTTAGCCCAGATACTCAGAGAAAAATGTCCCTCAAAAAGTCTTGATTAAGAAAATGGTATTAATTAATTCAAATATTACTGACATAAATGACTTCTTGACTACCAAAAAAGAAAACCCTCTGTCTGCATTCTACTTTTCAATTTCTACTGCTCTAAAATATTTTAAATTTCTCCTTCAAAAAGCTAAATTAAATTTACCAGTAGCATGGATGCACTTACACTGATTCTTTCTAAATTCTCTTGAACAATGCAAACTCCCAAAGCATAAGACCGTTCAGGCTCATTTGGAATGACCTTTGAACCAGTCTGAATTGTATACAAAAATATACTTATTATTCTATTACTGTTAGCACCTCCCCCTCCCCCCCCAATAGAGAAATTAGAAAAATCTGTTAAAAAAATTCAATACCAAGAGTAGCCAGTCAAGAAGATTAGAGCAGATCACCATTATTGTAACAGGTAACAAAATATTTTTGGTGTGGAGAGAAAGCATTTTTGTAGCTCTAGACTGCTTTCAGTTTCTGAGGTATTTTCTAAGTATATAGCAAATCAGCAATATGTACAGCCAATTCAGTTTGTCACCTAGGAAAGATAATTAGGAAATGCTGCTTGTCTTGATTTATTGGTGATTTTTTCACCCAGAAGTGCAGCCAGGAATACAGGCCCAGTCGTGTACTGGATGCATTGGGGCACAAAGGAGAAACATGTATATGGTTGCTTAGCTTGCAACTGTATAAATCATACTTGAAAGCCCTCCAAATGAAGCAAGGCTACCATTTTTGCAGGCACGTGTGTTTGAGTCAGGGCTTGGGGCTATCCTATTCATAAAATGTCAATCAACACCATTTTGTCCTTCAATTTTTCATGTGATCACAGAGGTTTAAGTGTGCACACATTATGCCTCTCAGAGTATACTCTATTATTCAATTAGGCATAAATTTATAAAAACAGCAGAGAGTCTCAGTACTATTTCAGCTCTTGTGTAATTAGTTGGTAACTGCTGTTTGGCTATCTGGAATTCTTCTATGTTAACTTCACTGGCTGGTTCATTAAATACTCCATGCATCTTTTTTTAAATATTGTTTGAATTATTTAGATTAAATTTCTTTGTGTAATAACAAAAATTCAGGTTACAGTCTATTGCATGTAGTGATAATGAAACAAGGGCTCTTTATTTTGTCATCCTCCATGCCTGTGAACATTGGGAAAGTACTCTTGTGTATAAAAAATATTTCTGAGAACATAATATTACCTGACCTACCTCAATGCTGTTGTACCATTTCCAGAAACACAGAGAAGAGAGCTGTTTAAAAGTGGTAAGGAAAGACTGCTTTAAATTTTATTCTGCTTGGGCTAATTTTACAACGAAGTTATGAAAACATTTCAATAAAATCCCTCTAAAAACCATTATCAGGAGCTTCTGCAATGTCCTTTCTCAAGGACTAGGCAGGCGCCATGCCTGATTTGGGTATAACATCCTGGTAAGTCGTTGAAAGGCTGAGAATACAGCCACGTCTAAGAACACTTAATACACTGTGGGATCTGTTTGTTCTTGAAGCAATGCTTTTGAGACAGGTCCAGCTCTGAGAACTGCAGAGCACTGAGAGCACTGAGGTGTATGCCAGTATTTACAACAACGGGCTGAGGTGGGTGGAAATGGCCATCTCTGAAGACAGAGCTGAAGAGCTCCTCAGAATACCATCTCTGAAGCTGCAGTCCCTGACTCCTACTGACTTCAGGGCCTCTGGAGTGCAGTATACATTTAATTGATGGTTTTAATCAAACCTTATCCACAGAGAGTGCTAAAATTAAATACTGTGCTCAATTTTTCAGCAGATTTCAGATTCCAGCATTTTAGAGGAAGAGAAAGAGAGAGAAGAAAACAAAAAGGCTGCTATGGTTTTCTCTTGGCAATGTGCTTTGATTTTAATTATGCTATTAACATTTTTTAACACAGTTGTTTGGAAAGCTGGCTAGTATAACGTGGAGTGAAGTCAGCGGAGCTGTTGCAGCTTAGACCACTAACTCTAGATTTCATCATCTGTGGAGAATTTTTTTCATTTGTTCCCTGCTGTCAGACATAATTTAACATGATAATTTTTTGATGTACATTCAGTATTGCGCACATTCCTCTTTTTTTGGAGGGATTTTTTCCACTGTTGTCAGTGATCAACGATATCGACGTATTCCTCTATCTGGCTCATCACTCTAGAGTCTGAATCTGTGCCGGATGTCCTGGTGGTTCCTGAGTTTCGACACACAGGGTAGTGTTCCTTTTACTGGAACTTTTGGCTTTCTCCAGCACTATCCCTTCTCCTAATCTAAGAGTCATACCAGGGGCCCCAAGAGTTCCCAAAGCCAAAGGCTGTTAGGAGAAGAATTCTAGTAGAAGTAAACTTCTGTTGAGAAACAGGAAGACAGTCCAGTAAATGATGTCAAGATGGGAGAAGGCATAGAAACTTTAGGTAAGAGGTTTCCACAGGATCACAGACCATCCTCCTACAAATTGGTGCAGCTGGTTTTAGCAGTCTACCTAAACCCTGGTCTGCATAATAATCACCTCCTCAGCATGAGTATGGGCATTTAGAGTACTGCACCTATCGGTTTTCTGGTGAAAATCAACCTCTCCCATACTCTCCTATTCACCAAGGTTATTTTAATCTGCATTCAGTTTGTATGTGTGGAGAGCTAGGTTAGAAAGCTTAGCAAGCATAGTGGAAAGGTAACACAGGCTGGGTCACCTCAGCTTAAGCTGAATAGCCACAACTTCTGCCAGACACTTTGGGGAATTACATTAGACACATATTCCACAACAAATTTTTTCATTGCTAAAAATATTCACAGGGTATTAAAAAATACATACTTTAAAATTTCAGCAAACAAGGAGGAAAAATGGGCAAATGCCTAAATTCATGGTCTTCAGAAATTATTTATCATTCTCGAACCATGATTTATGCACAGATTTGGCATCTAGAATGGAAAGTTTATAGGATACTCTTAATTTTGCTTTGTGATGTCTTTCTTTCATCAACGGAATCCATGCCAGTCTCAATGCAGCATGGTGAATAAATAGTAAATGAACAAGACAATTAACTAGTGTCCTGTTCATCAGGCCACTCCTTAATTCAAATACCAGTCTTTACACTGGGAAGATATTTAGTTCATTTTCTCAAGTGCAGAGTAGAATCTTTTACAAAAAATGTTGAATACCAAGGTGACATGGATGTTTCCAAAATCATAATTCACAAAGGAAATAAAAAAGGTTGTTCTAAGATGAAAGCTTTCCAGCTGTGGGATAAAAAAATAAACACAGTGTATCCTTTAGAAAATTAATTCCTGAAAAATCCTTGTACAATGTCAGAAGGCATTTAATGCTGCCTTGGATATGTCTGATTGAGTTAAAGATATGTTTGATTTTCAGGAAGAAACAGGAACATATTTAAAGTACTTCTGTTAAATATTGCCTACTCAAAAGCAATTGAGTGCAAGGTTCTGCAATATTTAGTGAAGAACTGTAATTTATATTTTCAGTCCGTCTTTAGATCTCATAGGACCTACATCTAGATTTGGTCTCAAGTTGTTCCCAAGACACATAAACAACTGAAATCTCTATTGAGTCAATTTTGCCTATCCATATCTACAAACCAAGATGAAAATCATGAGTGAATTCTACATCAGTAGCCTTGCACAATCATACTTGCAAGATTAGGTCCTAGAAAACCTAAATGTGTAAGGAAGGCATTTTCACTATCTTTGTGAAATCTTATTCCTTACCCTATTCCAGGGCTGGTACAGGTAAGGGGTATAAATTATTCCTTACTTTGACTGTTGCTTGCTTAGTATTACCTCTCTCTATCTCAAGAAAGAGCCAGATGTCTTTAATCAGTTCTTTTTAAGCTTCCATTTACAGCTCTCTGAAAATGTCTATTTTCTTTCCTCTTTCACAGTGTGATACTCTGTATTCTGTAGCTGTCATTCAGGGATTTTGTCCAATTCATGTTTCAAGTCATGTGCAGTATCACTGGTATCAGAAATGTAAAAGGAAAGTCCTAATTAAATTTATAAGTGCATACCATGTACATATTTTGCAAGGAATCACAAGACCTCTGTGTTAACTTGTACTTTTGTCTCCTTTTTACTGTTAGTATATTAGTATCTTCCGTTTTCAGGTTTTTTTAGTGCTGTTTCTATCTTTTTACTGAGATGATCAACAAGAGGTCCTCAGAAAGGAGAACTGAAGACTCAGAGGGCTGTACACAAGTCATGGGAACCTAGTGCTTCTATTAGTACATTAGTTCAATGAACAAACTGAGTCTCATTTTTTCAGTACACAGGGATAAGATCCTCAAGAAAACTTTGCTTCATTTCTTGGGCATGTGCTCCTTTTTTTCCTCTGCTCTATCTGGACCAAATTTCCTGTATTTTGCCCTCAGTAGCTGAGGGTGAAAGCACTCCAGACAGTCTAGCTGATAGTAACAAGGGTTTCTCAGAAATGGTTTTGGTTTTATGCTGGAGAATAGCCAGGAATTGCTTCTCCAGTTTGTCTCTAAAGGCTGATATTCATGCTGTAATGTTGAAGCGCAATTAAATCACAAGCATTATTAAACCTCCTAAAGAAGCATGTTAACACTCAGTTAAAAACAAGAAACATCTGCAGATTTTTTTTTTTTCCCCAGAAAAAAACTATTTTGCAGGCAGTAGAAAAGCAAGCTTCCTTAAAGCATCACTTAAGCTGTTAGTATGACAGGCTATTGCTAACTTCCTACTGGACTGGTGCAAGCCAAAATAGACCTTCTCTAGGGGAAAGCAGTCTAC
This sequence comes from Rhabdornis inornatus, assembly GCA_013397075.1. Classification (NCBI taxonomy): domain Eukaryota; kingdom Metazoa; phylum Chordata; class Aves; order Passeriformes; family Rhabdornithidae; genus Rhabdornis; species Rhabdornis inornatus. The sequence goes on along the minus strand of VWZS01010571.1, from coordinate 1,684,199 downwards.
AGTCTTTGCTCTTACCCATGAAGTTTGTAAGTATTGTAGACTGTGTTGCTCGAAGTCTGGACAGAGAATATCAAATTAACCATTTCAGACTGAATTCAGGACATTTCAGCATCTCAGCTAACTCAGTCAACATCTCCCCACCACCATGCTGAACACCTGGGGATTTCAAGTCAAAAGCCTTTCCATATCTTCTGCGTTGTGCAATGTTTGTTTAAAATCTGTTAGTTCAGAGCTTAACATGTGTAGATAATTCAGAAGGGAATATTCATACTACTATTTAATCTATGCTGATAGCTTCTTGAAATGGTTCAAACCAATCTCAGTGAAAGGGGTTTTGCAGTTTTTGTTCAAAGAACAGAATGTACTGGGTAGCTCATCGAGTTCTGGTGTGTCACCCACCCTCCACACAACCCTTAGCCAAAAATAGGGAATAGTTTACAAAGGCATGAGGTTTCTGAATGACAGCATTACTGAAATATGCATAATCATTTTTTACATCACAAAAACCCCCAACTAAAATATAGCATATTAGCTCAGGCCAAGCAAGGTCACAGCAGCACCAAAACATTCAGTTATTAGCTTACATTTAGTCTGAGGAAACGATTTCTTCTAGGCCAAGTCTCTCATGAAACCTGAGCCTGCAAGATTTTGTAAGTACACTCTTGTATCAATATACTATACCTCTTTTCCTCTTAAATCTTTTAAGTTTTAGACACTTCATCTTCTTTCAGTAAAGTAGAAAAGTTTACTTTTAAAATAAATTTAAGCCTTCTAACAGCAGTTAAGCAAACTCACTAAACAAAGCTCTTGCAGAATGAAGGATAATTTATAAGCAGGTCAGCTACATGAGTACTGATGAAGCTCCTCATTTTATGAGACTAGAGTTTATGCTCTGTGTTCTCCAGACTTCTGGGAAGCTCCATGTGACATCATGTAACACCACCCAAATCATGAAAATTCTAAGCAGAGAGAAGTGGCACTGCTAACTTGTGAACTCCAGATAAGAACACGCTGTTGTTCTGAGAATGGGATACTCCTAGAGACAACCAGATTCCAAACAACTGGGATACCACAGCTGGCCCAGATTTTAACAGTTTTTCTGTCATTGAAGTATCACAGTTCTATCTAGTGCAGAAGTGCTTACTTTGGCAACAAGAAATAAAGCTTAGCAGATGCAGCAAAACAGAAATGAGATGGACCTGGACGTAGATGCAACATGATGGAAAGTAGAAAAAAGTTGGCGTGGGGAAGTTGAGGTAGAGACAATTTTAGTGTTACATATACCAAGGAAGCTGACTTCAGGCTTTAGAGGAATCTTCCCTAGAGCACAAGTGCACTCAATGAGCCAGCTTTGAGTGGCTGTCTCCTACTCTGAGCAGGATCAGAAAGTTGGTCCAAGTTCCACAGTTAGGCTTTAATATACACCATCCCATGCATGATCCACATAAAAAGACTCAGCTCAGGCTTATCCACAGGCCAACAATGTTGAGACATTACTCGATTCCCACAAAGGTTTTCCCATTAATGATGGTCACTTAAGTATCCAAGACACGCACAACATCAGTAAGATGCCCTTACTGTTAAAAAATTGCAAGCAAAGGACAGATCACTTGTGTGAATCCTGCAGACTGAGAGAAGTGAAATCTTTATGGAGTGCCCTGAAACTATTTCTGGCAGTGGGAGAACACTGAAAGGAGTATAGCTGTTTATTTATTGTCATGGACATTGTTACAGAACATTGGCATGTCTAATCCAAGTATTGGGTAATAACAGATCTCGTGCCCAACCCTCCTTTTAGTATATCTACTATAGAGGGAAAAAGAATGCACATCTGAAATTCTAAAAGGTCTGCCATTCGTCAATTTGTTAGTCAAAACCAAGCATTGAAGAAGATACAACCTGAACAGCCATTAAAACAAAGAAAGCTTACAAAAAACATAAAAAGGAAAATTAAAATTCTGTATCAGTAGAAAAGAAGAAGTAAGAAGCACAATTCGAACATAAGCAAGGAACTGATAAAGGGTAGTCTTATTTTCTGTACTCCTTATGGTAACTTTCCAATACAAGAAAGACATGGAATGGCAGCAAGTTCAGCAGAGCCACGAGGATGGCTGTGGGCTGGAGCACTTGCTTGTGAGGAAAGGCTGAGGGAACGAGACTCGTTCAGCCTGTGCAGGAGATGGCTTTGGGGAAGACCTAACAGCAGCCTGCCAGTACCTGGAGGGGGGAAAAAGGTACTAGGAAGACAAAGCCTGCCTCTTCTTAGTGGCACATGGAGGAAGGAGAAGAGATAAGAAGCATAATTTGAATTAATGGACATCCTAACTAGATATAAGGAAGATCATCTTCACCATGAGGACAATAGGCAGCTGGAGCAGGTTACCCAGATACTCTGTCTCCTCTTCAGCCTCAGTTGTTTTCAAGATAAAATTTTGGATAAAGCTCTAGGCTACTTGGTTACTGACCTCATAGTCAACCCTGCTTTGAGCAAGAGATTGGACTAGAGACAACCTGTGATCCTTTCCAACCTGAAATTACCTACAGATTCTTACAACACTAAGCTCAATTATTATATATTTTCAATATACTGTGTGTGATTAAACTTGAACCTCTACACAAAACACCCATGTTAAAGAAGCAAATTCTAAAGTGCTTGTGTTTAAATAAACATCTAAAAATAATAAGCATTCTTATATTATTCAACTATTCAATATTACTATCACATTTCTGTAATATCTACTGCCCCCCTGCTATTATATAAGGGCTTTTTCTAAATCTACATAGTACCTACCTCTTATATTGCTACTCAATCTGGATTTAAACAGTCCCTCTAAGTACTAGTCCTCCAACAGACTGAAATTTCATGCCATGAAAAAAACCAAAACAGTCTCCATTCTGTTTTGATGCTTTGCCTATCAAAATGCTGTTGAGTATGTGGATGGAACTCAAGCTGCAAAAATGTGAAATTGAGTCAAGTTTTCCCTTAGACCTATGACAGCAGTTGGTTTCAGTACTGATGTAGGAAAAGTGAAAAAAAATTAGACAAGCAGCACAGAAGATCTTATCTCCAATTTGGTTCCCTTCACATCAGAACATCCCTTTCCAGTGCTCTTTGGAATAAATACATTCATTAGAAAGATATTTGCCCTCAGAAACAAATAAGCACCAAATGGTAGCCAAAAAAGAGAATGGCCAAAGCTTCAGTTTTAGATGGAGCATTCAAAATTCCCTGAAGAAAACAAGAGAAAGGGTAAATGGTCATCTAAATGGTCATCTAGCCAAGTTGTCTAACTCCTACACTGCGCTGCAACTGCCTTCAGTGCATTTCATTCCATCCACCCACACACAGAGCAGTTTTGGTTTATAGAGGCTTTCATACGAAATAAACATAAAGTTTACTTGCATTTCAGGTCAAATCTCACTGCCAAAAAAAAAAGGAATAAAATAAAAAGGAAAAAATAAAGTAGTTGCTGGTTGACATCCACATTTCTAGAAATAAGAAGGATATAAACAGATTACATTTGTTTTGAAGAGTGGGATGCAAACAAGAAGTCACAAGTTTAAAGATAATAATTTGATAGGAAGATTAATTGGACAGCTTCTAGAAAGAAAGAATAAAAAACCTCTAATACTAAAAACAACATCTTCTTTCTTTATTCCAGATTACCTGTGAGGGCTTTTTTCTTTCCCTGAAGTTTCTCAAAACAGAGCAACTGGCCAGATGCTACAAAACAAAAAGCAGCTAGGTGCTATGTATGCAGTGTGGTTGTTGATTTTGAAAGGAACGGACAAGGGAGAGGAGCTTGTCAACTCCACTACTCTAATCATTTCCATGTAATGTCAGGGGCATAATGTGACCTTGAATATAAAAGCAAAGTCATCATCCTAGATAAAGGACAAACACCAACTAAGGCCTCAGTCAAGCTGCACTGAAGCTTTACATTTCTGGAAAATTAGTTGCATAGTATGCAGTTCTGAAGTTTCTGTAGGGTTTGTCAAAATTGTGTCCACCTTAGAGAAGTTGAACCTTTGATCCTGCACACACTGTCACAATGGGACCACTCAAACTGGAAATTAGCATAGGCTTTTAAAATATGGCCTGGAGTGAATCAGTTAACTGCTGTGCCTTGTACTATATAAAAATAGGAATAAAAATTGCAATCTACCTGATATGGATTGTTGGACAGCAATCTTAGATCTGTAACACCAAGGAAAGCCAAACTACTGACATACTTGGCTTTATACCCACTGGAGCTGGCTGCTGTTCTTGCTTGAGAGTGCTGGAGCTCCTCTTAGATTGATTGCTTGAGGAAGATTTTTGTAGCACTTGGCTACTCCAAAAACTTACTACATACTAAGGACTGAGCAAAGAAAAGCCATAGATCATTTATTTGATGATTGCTCTGACAACTTATTAAATGCAACATAAATTATTATCTACAGTGACCTGTTTCCTTTCATCTCTTCTCTCGTATGAAAATTTACAAGTAATGTCCTTACTTGTTTAGCTAGTGAGTGACAGTATAGACAGATATAGCTGAAGGACATTGTGCATAATCTGACAGATAATCACTAGTGGCAATGAAATAATGACAATTTACATTCTCTATCGCGTTCTCAAGTCATAAGCACAATTCTTAAGCTATTTAAAATAGATGTTCTTAGACTGCAATAAATTCATCTGACAGCATTAATACCCTGCCTACTCACAAGACTCCAGGTACCTTCTGCACAAATACTACTCAATGTTTGTATTAATTAATATTAAATATTTTGACAAAGTGCTTGTTTTTCTGGGATAGTAAGATTAACAAATTTGAAAGACACATTCTAAGATGTTTAATTCCTTTCAAGGAATGAATGCAATTTTATTACTAAAAGAAGCACCCTTTAAATTATCTGCCAAATGAAGGTTTGTCAAAAGACTCAGATCTTCAATGCAATCAGGGAGATCTCATATTTACCCCAAAAGGGAGAAAAGAAAGCAGGAAAACAAGAAAACAGGAAGACTTAAACAGGATGCAGCAGGCTTGTTCTTTACCACCTGAGATAACTGCTTAGAAAAGATCAGGTCAATTGTGCCAATGACTGCCTTTTTATTTCAACTGTGCTTTGTGATGATATTGCAAGTATATAAAATCAAATAAATAAATAAATAAATAAATAAATAAATAATACCCTTCTAGTTTAGAAGAGGAGAGCTACTTCCAGGGATTTGCAGGCGTATTTGCTCTTCATATGATCTGTATGATGTGACAACATTCAGAGGAATCCAGTTATGAAGCACCTTTGCTAATGCATCACTTTAATATCTCCTGAAGGAAAATCAAAGTTTATGGGAAACACAAAAGTTATGGAAGGGAGTGGGATTAAATGTTTTTCTTCCCATATGTTAGTCACTTATGGAGGTTTCTTATAAAAATATATATTTTAAATAATTGCTAGATACATATTTTAATCATTGCTGTAGAGCATGGAGAGAACACAAGGAGAATGCCAGGAATACAATAAGGTTAGTAGATGTGAAAGAAATTAATGTCACCAAACCAGAAGTTGGAAGGTCATTGGGGTGGGGTGGGCAAGGGGAGGGAAGTTGAGGGTGTCATGGAAAAAGAGTCTTGTGGCCAGAATTGAAGGAGACCTTGGACTCATCCCATCTATGGGATGCAATGCAAGAGAAAGCATGAAGAAAATATTACTAGAAAACAGTTTATTGCATCAACTGACTGATTTCACAGTATACCATAACTAAGCTTCACAAGAAATAACAAACTGCATTTTTGACTGTTGTCACACTGCACCAGCAACACATTCAGTATCGCCCAAATATGTGTCAAACATACTCCAGATAGTTGGGTTTGCTTTCTGAAAACAGAAGAGTGAAATTTTCTCCGGACAGCCATTAGACATTTACTACCAACGAATTTGGAAAGACAAACTCTCTGGATCAAGTTAAAATCTTCTCTTTAATATGTATTTAGGCCATCAAACTGATGGCAGGTTGAAGGGAAACAGATATATTGTCATTTATTCTAAATACAAAATGCAGTACAACAAAAACATGTCTTTCTGCTTTCCTCAGACACCTAAACCTTCCTTCTTCCTGTTTTATGCATTTCAAACAACAATTTCACAAAATTCATGGGCCTATAAAAAAAAAAAGACCACAGCAGTTTCCTACGAGTCCAACATTTCTATAAAATTTTAAGCCCATGTTGCCTACTATTTTAGATAGTAGGCAACATATATCCTCAGTATCAATGTGGTTTTAGTAACAATCCTGGCAAAATGAAAACTTCTCCCTCACATTACAAAATGATAAACACTTCAACTAAACACAGCCTGGGCCTGTTGCCACCACAGCAAATATGACTTTCATTACTTTTCAAAAGACTGGACTCTTTCGCAAGAATCATATTCACATCACCTTTAGTTAAAGCCCTGAACACAGAAGAATTAAAATTACATGGAAAAATTCAACTCATAAAAGAGAAAAAGAATTAAGAAAGAGAGTTAGGATTGAAGTTTCAGAATCCTTTTGTAGAGTAAAATTTTCCCCTAAAGTCTCACTAAATAATTCATTCCACCAATTTTTTGTAAAGGCACATGCAAGAACATTTGACACACTCTCCATGTTGTGAGAGCATGTGTGAGGCATCTTTAAGATGTTTGGTCTGCTCATCCTGCTTTGTCATTCTTCCTAGACTTCCTTGGCCTTCTCACTATCTGTCTGACAAAGATCTGTGCCACACCATCTGCATGCCAGATTCCTCTGACTGCAATGAGCCACAAGCAGGGAAGGACTGCAAGTTCTCCAGTGAGTTTGCTAAGGCACTGTTCTTCTAATTACCTTCTTTAATGGCTTGCTTATGGATTTTTTTTTTTTTAACAAGGCAATGAAGTCATAATGTCATTCACGCAATGATTAAAAAGGATTTCACTTCTGGGAAACAGCTATTTTACTCTTTTGTTGAGCAAGAAACAAGAAGGAGTTGGATACTGAAAAGAGCTTGACCTGTTTATCACATCCTCAGTTTCTACAGGTCACAGACAAAAGAATGAGTGGTTTTATCCATCCCCTCCCTGGTCAAAAACGCTAAATTCCTATGTGATTAAAAAAAAAGACTTTTCTGTATAGCAAAAATCCTTCAAGAATTTTGGCATTTGTCTATACTTCAGAAGTTTTTTCAGTAAATCTTATAGACAACTAATCAACAGACTAAATCTAGACATGCAAAGTAAAGAATAGCCATTCAAAAGCAACAGTCAACTCAGATGTCATTACAACCAGCAGTCATGATGTCAAGCCAAAGAAGGTTGGTACAGTAAGTAGAGGGAGAAGTTACCAATAACCAAGCTGTGTGCTGTAAGCCAGCATGTGAAGTACCTGAGCAGGCAACTGAACACAGCATCTGTTACAGCATAAAGCAGAAGATCTATAGACATACCTGGCTGCGAAGCAGGTCAGCCTTCTTAATGCCCCTATTACCACACAAGGTCTTTCTGAATTTCAAAAATGAAACTAACGCCAAAAAGTCTCACAAATTCTTTTTGTGTGCAGGAAGATGATGGTCCTGGAATCTTGTGTATGCTGCTAGCAGTTAATCTCACTAGATTAAAAAAGGTAAATGCAGTCTACTCACTATGTGAGTTGGAACTAAGCCATCCTGAAGCAAGGAGGCAGTGGAAGGAAAGGAATGGTTTTGCGAACCTTAGTGTGAAAAGGGCTCTTTTTATCCAAGGGTTCTCTTGGATAAAAAAAAGCAAAGTTACCAAAAATAGCTTTGTTATTTATTCTCAAATTTTTATGATATTGTCATTCACAGGTGGAGTCCAGGTCCTACAGACAATAGATTGATAGGTGATTCTGTGGCTGTGTGTGATTCTGTAATAATTGGAATATTCCCTTTCATAGCTACAGCCTTCAGTTACAAGAGGTTCATCAATGCCTAGTCATGCATGAGGAATCCCAAATATACATCTATATATAACATGGATAAGTCACAGCATGATGAATTCTAAACATATGAGTCAACATATTCAACAGCTTAAGCCACGCATGGGGAAAGTTCTTCCTGTTCACTAATGACTAACATTAGTCAGTCCTAATAAGCAGAACCAAGGAAAACATGTTTGTGACAATTCAATGTCTTGTTGTTTTATCTATTTATTAAGCAAAGGTTTCTTGAGTTCATGTTGTCTGCATGTTACTTTAGCCTCGGGTACAGGATTTCTTGAGGTTTTGATTTTTGTTTCCTTAAAATCACAGCTGTAATAATCCAGTCCCTGGAATCCACTAGGTCATGTTATATCTATCATTTAAGTAAAGCAAATACCCTACTAAAGAAAGCTGCAAGCAAAAAGACCTAATTTACTACTATTAAGCCATATTACAATGAGCCACTATGAAACTTTTCATCAAGCAGCTCCACATTAGCAATACTGTGAAAAAGCAAAGATACCTATTGAACAAATTAGCAGGTTCTGTTCAACATGCTACTGTTTTGAAGAACAGAAATTGTAGGAATAGAGTATGAGAGAATGAAAGATAAATGCAGTCTGAAGATCATAATTTTCAGAAGAAAATAGCTCTTCACCATGTCACAGCTATATGACAGAAGCATGTTTTGCTCAAATCAACGTTGATATAGAGGGATATTTTAAAACTTAAAATGGTTAGTCAAAATTTTTACTGCTCAACGTCAGACTATATCCTGAGCTGCTGCATATTTATACACTTTCTGTTAAGAAATTAAGAGGGCTACTTCCCAACAGTTGTATTCTAAAACATCCATGAGACCTTTAAACAGCACAGCTGTACTATCCAGAGGATAATTTTACTTTATTTAGTCACTAGTATTATTGTCATACAATGGTAAATTTTAGGATCTGTGTCAGGAAATCAATTAAGCATGACTTTGACTAAATACACAATACTACCCAAACTGATTCAAACAGGATAGGGTACTAGCTGGAGTGTTAATCAGAAGTGCTTTTGTGGATTGGACCTTGACACAGAACGACATCCAAGTAACCACAGCAAGGGTGTCTTAGTACATGAACACTGTCCAGCAGAGCTCCAGCTCACAGCCATTCTCCTCCCACAACAAGCAGTGGGTCAGAACAGGAGCACACGCTCCAGTCTTCCTTGTACAAAGTCTGACTGTTTCCTCTGAGCTGCAGAACTAGATCATTCTCTCCCACTGAGCCCATTATGGAAAGACCAGCTTGCAGGAGGCAGTAGGAGCATATGGGTTTTAATTTTTCAAACCAACAAGCAAGATTTCTGACCAGTTCATCTGTCAACACACTTATTCCTGTGACATTTGGGGTGACAAATGTGGTGGCCAAGAAATTACCACAGTCTATTTCCACTGCTAGTACATTTATTTGGCTTCAGCTAAAACACTAAAATCCAAAGGACTCCAGAACGAATATTTTCTTCTGTTTTAAATTACTAATCTCTTACTTAATTGATTTTTAATTAAAGGTTCTTGAATACCAACACCGCAGAATGAAATCCTCTCTAGAGGCAGCACTGCAAGCCACAACTAAGGTTTCCCCATGACATCTTCTTGCATTTATCATCTCTAAGCAGGCAGTTTTTGCCTCTGGGGTAAGAGCAGAGTTCAACAACTGTTTGGTCATCTCCTTCTGATTCTTCCTTCTGCTGTTCTTCCTGATGTGAAGAGCAGCAATTACTTCCAGCTGAGAACAGACTGAGAGCTAGGTCACCAGTTTAGTAGCTCAGCTTTAGGGAAAAAACCTTTAAGATGGTCACACTGCAGTAAGACGGGGTCTAACTAGTTCATTTGGAAAGCAACACAAAAATGAAGAGAAAGGAAATGCAGCTGCTACTTACAAGCAGTCATCAAACCATTACAGTTGTACTTTTCTTCTTGCCAGTTCCTTGGTCACTAACAATTTCTGATCCAGTACAACAGCTGTAACATTGTATATAAATACATTAATGCTCTAGGGAGTCATGCTGTTTGGGAGAACACTAACTTAAATAATCTTTTTAGGTTTGATTTTTGTTATCTCACTACTGATGATTTACAGATTTCACAGGAAGTCTATCAGCCAACATATGACTGCACAACCAAAGAATCTCCATATTTCAGGGAAACATGTAGGCCAATTGTTTGCTAGAAAATGTACAGATGTAATCTGGGAATGCTCAAAGATTCAATGCTATTTTTTTTGTGATGTTTTTCTGCAGACACTCTGCTTCCACCGGAAAATGGCCTTATATGTAGAAACCTGGGCTGTAACTTCCTGTGACGTGCAGCATGTTACCATACATGCTTTCCCCTTAACTCATCGAGCGTCCCAGGCTGCTACTCACTTGGATGTGAACAGCCAAGGAATGTCACCATGCAGTACTACACTAATGCATTCCAGTGCTCAAGACGTCACCAAATTTTACCTACAGAAGACTGTGTACTCTGGGCAAATATTGCCATGGATCTGAACCAAGAGAAAGAATTTTCTTTTTTTTTTCTATTTTTGTCATTGTTGTTGGTTTTCGATTTTGTCTCTAAGAGCTTTTTTTTTTAATGCCTTAACTACATTTTTCAATCTGCTGTCCCAGAGTATGTGCCTCTGAATTATTCTTCTTGACTATGTTATATTTAAAATTACAATGCAAGGGAACTTAGGATACTTCTATCAGGAGGATCAAACTATTTCAGAAGGGAACAAGTTATAAAAATGCTTAAGAATAAAATTAAGATTTTTAAATTTGTAACAAAGAAAGAAAGTCTACAATATAGTATATTATTTTCACTCAGCTCATTATCCTCACAAATGCAATATTTAATCATATTCTGCTTTGATAAAAGTTAAGAAGGACATTCTAATAATATATTGCAGTAGTTTGCTCTTTCTATGCAATGTAGAAACAATGCTGAACATTCATCTACTATGCAACTGTTATCTACTTCAAAAGACAAGGAAATTAAATAAGTAACCTATACAACATTTTATTACCGTACGATATCTCAGCTGTTCAACACAGCAGGAATGAACAGTACTGAGAAATTATAGACTTTAAAACTGTGCTACTGCACTGGAATTTTGTTGTACTAATTAAAATACTACTGGAAATTTGAACCTGTAAAAGAGACATGCACATGTGAGAAACAAGGTATGACAAATTCCACAAGTGAACTGGACAACAGAACACACACAAAAGTAATTCTGCCACTTGTTCACACCCCTAGTTTCCCAAATCAATACCCACCTTTTCCTTTCCAGATAAGATCCTTACCAGTTCTCCATTTGTCTCCTAATTATCTGTTTTCATTTCCAGACTACTACGTCCAGACTGCAGGTTCAATTTAAATCCTAGCACATGATACTGCAACTCTTGCACTAATATATTATGCAAACAATCTTTCTCCATTCAGCCCTTTGACTTGTGTACCTTGTTAAATCATTGTTCTATAATCTGACTTTCTAATCATTGCTATGACTTCTACTGATTACTTTATATCACATTAGTAAGATAAAACAAAAAACAGGTAAACTTTCATAGCACCTTTGTTATTCTAAAAAGAGTGAAGTACAGTAGCCTCCCAAGTGCTGAGAATGAACTGTGAATGTGAGTGAAGATTTACAACGTCATTAAGCTGATTAGAGGAAGACACAAACAGGTGAAATAAGGAAGAAAATACAGCTTTAGTTTTTATTGGCTTGTGAGGAAGGCACTAATCAATGCAATAACCCAACCTCTCTATCTGATCCTCAGTCATTTGTCAAAGGCAATGAAGGAAAAGTAAAGTGTCTCAAAGTATCAAAACATGTACAGTTTTACTGCACATGTGATTATTTGTTAAGTAATTATTATTATCAAGTAATAATAAATAGTCATTCTCTATTGCCCCTATTCTTTCCATCCCAAATGGGGATCCATTCTCTCTTCCTGGTTGCATTTCAGAGATGAAAGAATCTTAGGGTGAAGGCTAGTTCAGCTTACCCTGTAACTTCACATAGAGAGAAAACAGCTGTTGCAGATTTAACCTAATCAAATGGCCACCACCATTTCACAGCGTTCTGGCCTCATTATTTATAAGGATAGTATTAGTTTATTTGTTTTAAAAACCTACTACAAGAATAGGAGATCAAAGAGAAGCAATTAATAAGGTATAAATAATGTTTACTGAAGCTTCTGTAATTAAATAATATAAAATTTTGCTCTCCAATTTAAACAGATATGAATACCATAATGGGAAAAATCCATGACTACAAATGAACTCAGAAACAAAAGGTAACAAATAAACTGTGGAGTAGAAAAACTTGTGATTATTTAAAATTAATACTTGATTTTATTCTCTGGCTCATCTCTACATCTGTCTGAACAACATTAAGATTGTTGTTCATAACATTACATTATATCTTTTGCACATATTATATAGTCAAGATAAATGTTAGAGTTTTGTTCAGTGCCAATGAGTGCAGTACTCCAACAGTAATATGTCCATATTATTTGAACTCTCACTATTCTCTTCGGATTCAAGTAGCAGCCATCAAAAGCCAAGACCTTTTTTGTCTTCAAATCTAGGATTTATTTCTGTGGCTGATTTCATAAAGGTGATTTTCAAGCAGGCTCTGGAAAGCCAATGATAAAAAGTCAAAAATTGATAATATTTTTAACTTATTTTTTGCTGTTTTCATAAGATAGTCCAGCATCAAAGCTTTTCCCTTTTTTTAGACACTTTTAAAATAATGAAAATATCAATCATATTATGAAAAGTTTTCAGAGTTTATTTTTCAAAGAAATCCCTCCTTAGACTTGCAATTTTGATTAAAACCATTTTATTTCTAAAAGGTTGTACATATATCTACCTAAATAACACTCAGCCACTGAAGACTGGCAGGTCTTGTGGAACTCTGTCTAATCCTGTATTTTGACTTCAAGGGGTGCTAACAAAAAGGCAATTTGCACCAGAGACAATTCCATCTTGACAGACTCGAATTGACACAGCAAAGCTTCCTGACACTGCAACTATTGGATTTTTGCAGTTTCTCCACAGTTGGAGTTCACTAGGGAGTTTCATCAGATTTGTTCCTACACCGTAAACATGGGATTTGTCCTTACAAGTCCCTGTTGCTTTGTCTTTCTTCTTTCTTTGTATCTACAGGGAGAGATGTAAACAAGTTCAGCAATAGAGAAGTGCATGAGAGGGTACCTTTTCCTCCGTGTTTCTAAGCAAAAAGAAAGAACTGGGAGGGGGAGAAATAGATCACACAACATGATCTAGAGAAGCCATGCAGATTCCAAAAACATGAGAGAAAGAGCATTACTGGAGAATATTTTTTAAAGTAATACCACTGGTAATTATGCCTGATTCTCTATAAGCTCCTTCAGGCTGCATACTGAAGGGACCATTTGAGATGGCAGCCTGTGGTTGAGAACACAGAATCAAAGTTGCTGTAGCATTGCACAGATGAACTAAAGCAGCCAGAATCTGATGTTTGGAAAGGAGACAATCTGGCAGTACTAAATCAGAAAGCAAAGGACAATTTCAACAAAACACTAGTTAAAGAGAAAAAAAACCACCATGGGGCTGCTTTAGGCATGTGACAGGTTACTTAGCATACACAACCCAGAAGTTTCTGCTACTTAGCATTCCTATGGCATGTTTTATGAGGCCTGAAAGACATTAACTTCTGTTTGTGCACTTTCTGTGAAGCAAAAGCCACCTTGTCTGGATGCCATTCAGTGATTCTCACTGCATTCTCCCTTACATTTAGTGAATTACACTTTCAAAGGCTGCAGTCAGTGACAAGAGGACTTCCAAAAAAACAGTGAAGTGTCTCTTTCCTTCATTTAGCAGACAGGTACCTGAATGATGAGAACCCTGGACAAAGTAAATTGGCACAGTTCAAACTCCCAGAAAACTCTGGGTAGAAGATAATTACTTTCTGGTTAGCACATCACATTCCAGTCTAATTATGAACAGAAATAGGGTATCTAGCTACAAAGCTTCTCAGGTTATGCAATAGTATAAAGAAACCTCTCTTTCTCTTGCATGCACTTACATACAACTTCCCTGAAAATGCAAAAACTGTCTTTTACATGTTAAAGAGGAGCTATTTCCACTTGCAAAAAAAGAAAAAAGAAAAAAAAAAAAGGAAAAGAAAGAAAACCAGGCTGTAAAGCCATTGTTTTCAGAAGCACTCTGGCAAAATTTTATTTAGCACTTGACTCTCCTTATGCCCAGAAATCCAGAAAAACTTTCTTTCAGGTTTTTTTAACAGCTTACTGCTATGAATGCAGGTAACCAATCCATTATTGTCTTCTTGAATCTGCAATAAGCATGAAACAACTCCCTGCATGATATTTATAACTTTTTGAACCAATATAACTATTTATCACTTTATGAACCAATCATCACAGGACAATTGTAACACTGAAGTAATTGAGCAGCTCAAAATACATAAAAAGCAGTTTCTTTCTTCTCATGAAACTGACATACACTCCTTTCAGGTATTTGAAGTAGTGTTTCATGCAGGCAATGATACTTCTGCCTGAGAACAGGCAAAGGCATGGATTGTCTCGTGGTGAATAATGTATGACCCATCTGTTTGTGTTCTATGACAAAATGACTAAATTTGTGGGTAAGGGAAAGGAGTTTCCTCAACTTCAGCAAGGCTTCCAAGCACTCTGCCTCACAACATTCTTGTACACAAGAAGGAACTTTACTGGCCAAGTGGGTGGCTCAGCTGGGTGAATAGCAGGGTCTGTCCTGGGGTCATCCTGTTTAACATCTTCCTCTCGCAGTCTGGGGGAGACAACAGAATGAAGGTCAGTCATGTGTTCAGATGGCATTAAACTGGCAGAAACCAGCTAACAGGCTTGAGAGGAGGACTGCCGTTACAGACAGCTCAGCAGGCTGACAGAAACTTCATAAAATTCAGTGAGAACAAATGGCAAGACCTGCACCTGGGAAAAAAACCACTCTTGCACTGCTGGAGGTATGGACTGAGTGGGAATCAGTGATGTTGAGGGCCTGGTGGATAGAGAGGGGGTCAAGCAGCACGTGAGCCAGCAGTGTCTCCTGATGGCAGCGAAGGCCTAAAGCACCCTGGGCTGCATTCACAGGTGCAGAGCTAGAACAGAAGGGGAGGCAATCAGCCTCTCTATCCAGAGCACATGTTGGACCATATCTAGGTGCTGCATTCAATTCTGAGCCACTCAGTACAGGAAAGACATTAATAAAGTTCATGAAGTTCAGCAGAGAGGTAGCAAGATGTTTGGGGGCTGGAGCACTTGGCCAGTGAGGAAAGGCTGATGAACCCATGCTTGTTCAGCCTACTCAACAGATGGCTTTGGGAGGACCAAACAGCAGCCTGTCAGGGAAGGAAGATATAGAAACACATTTAGAGTCAAACTGAGAACCACCTTCTCTCTCCAGGGGCAGAGATGCTTTTCTGCTGTAAAGCAGCCATTCTGCTCTCTGTTCCATGGCTGAGGTACAATATCTAGGACCATAAATCATACAAGAGCATCTTGGAATAACAGTTCTACTGGGTCACACTCTATGGGCTTATTTCCTTATTACCATGATCTTTCGTAGGCTTGAAACCAAGCCTACGAAAGATCATGGTAAAGACACACGAACGAAAAACCATCAGCAATTAAGATACATATTGGAAGGGATGCATACAGGGAGCCACGTGCATTCCTAGTATTCCAAGTACCCACTCCTAACATTGTGCTATAGATCTGTGGACTCACAGGAGTCCACCCTCAGATAACATCAGGCTTTAAAGTTTACCACCAGAATTTTCCCTTTTTCTTCTAAGGTGGTTTGTCCCTCCCAGAGTCCAAGTTCAAAGCAGGACAGGGACTTCTTGCCTCATACCCCTAGCAGAAAAGCAGATAGCAGTTGTTTTAATCTCTGCTGAGCTCCTAGCAGGGTATGTGGCAGAGTTGAATCAGTTGTACCTACAAGCAGTAACAGGTCAGACAGCCACTCCCTGATTACTCTTGTGAGACAAGTAGCCCTGCTTCAGCACAGTACCAGACATAACAGTCCCATGACTTTCTTCATCTGTTCAATTATTTGGGCTGACTGCAACTTGCTTCTGCACAAAAATCTACCTGCCTCCTATCATGACAGTCACATAACAAATTTATTTTTCACAACCAAGGAACACAAGGGACAAGCAAAGCTACTGCAGTGGCTCAGTGAAAGCATCACTGCAGCTTTTCTACTGTAATGGTGCTGTGGGGTAGAGCCTCAGAAGACACAGATGTTCTTGGAGACTTCCAGCTGTGGCTAAAATTCTTCTTTCCCCTGGAAACGAGGTCCCACTTCAGCATACCCAGAGAGAGGCTATCTTGAACACTGGCTGTCCTCCCTGCTGGAGAAGGCAGTAACTCATGCCTCAAAGCACAGCCACAACAGCTCCCACCAGGATCACCTCCCTCCTGAGCCCCAGCAATCACAGTAGCCAGCTAAGGACCCTCAAGGCCCCCCACTTAGCCCTTCCCTTTCTTTCTCACTGCACACATAGCACATGTGTAACAGCGACCACAAAAATTTAGTCAGAAACAGGAGATATTGACAATTAATGCATCACTCCTATTCTTGGCTACTGTGTATCTTAACACTCAAGGTGGGGCTTTGTCACCTAGATTATTTTGTTTTCTGGACTGCTGTTACTATGTGCACTACAGTGAAATGGCCTTTGTCACCATGTTATATGTGATTCAGAGGAAATAACAGGAAGCTGTGTCAGGGAAGGTTTAAACTGGATTTTAGAACAAATTCTTAACCCTGAGGGTGGTTGGCACTGGAACAGGCTCCCCAGGGAAGTGGTCACAGCACCAGCCTGAAAGAGCTCACAAGCATTTGGACAGTGTTCTCAGGCACAGGGTGTGATGTTTGGGATGTTCTGTGAAAGGCCAGGAGTTGGACTCAGTGGTCCTTGTGGGTGCCTTACAATCCAGAATATTCTGTGATTCTATTCTATGATTTTGCAAAAGCACACTACAAACTTAGGCAAGGGCATACAGAATAACTATCTCCTACTTATCTGACCTGTTTCTGTCCTAAGTTCTGCCCATGCACATAATATTTCAGTCATCTTCCTATGAGGAACCGGGGGACTCCAAAGCACACTTTCATGTTATAATGACCTCTCAGAATTAAATCCTAGTAGTCAGACATTTGAGAATGTGAGAGGGGTCTACAGCTAGGGTCCATCCCACAGATGGCTCCACTGAGCTTTATAGAAAGCTTCTAAGTCCCCAAGAAACAACTCAAAAAGCTGTTAGGATTACCAAGACAAGATGCAAGTTCAGCATGTTGATTGAAAATAGCATTAGAAAACATGGGTGCTTTGGCAGACCAGCATTCTTTGGGCTCCATCTTTTTAACTGAGTTTTTTCTCCATTTGACCTATATTTTTTTTCCATTTTCAACTACATTTTAATACTCTCCTCTCCTTTTTGAATCTAATTATTTCTTTCCCCATGCCCTTGTTCACCACTTTTTCATAGCCTTCTCTTTCCTAACAGCTGCATGCCAGTGAAAAGTGACACCAGATGAGAATCCTGGATGACAGTGACATCATTGACCCTTCTCTTGCTAATTCATTGAACTACACAGAAAGAAAAATCCCCAGTACTGTTCATGTCTAATTTAACTTTGAAGAAATACTAGATCTTAATCTCAACAGAACTTCATTTTTTGTGCTTACTACCACGTTTTTTCTTCACATTTATACACTTCAGATAAAGGGATTGTTCTTACTTTTTATCAATAAATAAATAAGATCAGAGGTTTCCTTCCATTTGTACTTGCTCCTGAAGCATATTCCCAAACACGTTCCTTCATCCTACCCCAGAACCACTGGAGAAGGTAAAGAACTGGGAATGAAATTACACCTGGGAAGGAGAGAGGGGTGGGAGGAAAGTGTTTTTAAGATTTGTTTTACTTCTCTTTATCCTGCTCCGATTCTCATTGGTGATAAATTCAATTAATTTCTCCAAGTCATGTCTGTTTTGCCTGCGATGGTAATCACTTAGTGATGTCTCCTGCCCTTATCTCAAATCATTCAGCTTTCATTGTATTTCCTCTCCTCTGTCCCATTGAGGAGAGTAGCAATAAAGTGGCTTTGGTGGGCACCCGGCACCCAGACAAGGTCAAGTCACAACAATGTGCTGTCACTAGTCTCTGGAATGCTGTAAGGAATGCAGAAGAATCACACATCATTTTGTTGTTGAGAATTATGTTATAAACGCAAACAAGAACATATACAACTACATAAACCTGTTCTTCCTTATTTCCACTGCTTGTAGGAATTTTATGTTCCTTCCATGGTGTCAAGATATTTGCAATTTTTCCAGATGGCAAAAAAAATATAAGATCTCAGCCTTGAAGATTTCCCAAGCTAGAAAATAACAGCATTATCACAGATATCACTGTCTGGGTTAGAATAAAATAAATAAGGAAAAAGTCAAGTTGCTTGGGACAATTATTGACTGCTATTTCTGTTATGTCACTGTGCATTCCGCTCCCCTTATTTTAATTTTCATTGTCTTTTACGTGAACCCGTGCAAAGCTTTAGAAAATAAGTGAGAAGACTTTTCACTTCTCTTTTTTATCCTGCGTAAATAAACTTGAACTTTAGCCACAGTAACCTTCACCTTATTTAGCCTTCAGATAACTCTCTTTCAGTTTCCCCCAGTCACTCCAAGGTGACCTTTGCAGTCAGTCAGGAAATGTCTAGAGATTATGAGCAGTCCATTGCTTTGATGCCTTGTAAAGCTGGTGCCAATGGTAGAGAGCATTATTTTTCATTTTATTTTTATTCAATTTTCAGGGAAAGAAATAACATTCTTAAAAGGCAGATTACACGCACTTTTGCCTTCTTTACAGGCTTGACTTCCAATAACTACAACAGGATGCTTCGTGAGCATAGGACTGAATCCTTACCTAAAATTCACACTACAAAGGACGTTTTTCCAACAACTTTGTACAGGAAACTCCTAAGGGATGGATAAAGACCAAACTAGAAATGAAGCAGTAGAACATATAATACACATATGTTACCTGCAATGCCTGTCTGGCAAGAGAGCAATTAACCCCTTTTGAACCCTGTTATTTCTCCCAGGTCTCACAGATTCACATTTATTGCCTTTTGATCTTTGTCTTATGCTGCAACAGTAATGCTGATGTGCAGAGTTAGTGCAACGCCAGTTTTTTCCAGGTAATAACCCTGCAGGTTTAAAATCTCCTTCACCACATATCTTGCACCTTGCATGTGGGAACAGATTGTGCGTGTTGTCCATGAGCAGAGCTGCCACTGGCATCACAGGGACTATCACACGTAGTTCACATGCAGGATCAATTTGTTAAGCCTAAGGTAAACATGAAAAAGTCTATACATATAAGATTTTTCTTACTGCTGGACAACAACTAAAATTAAAATCTGGCTGCTGGTAATGATTTATTTGATCTTTTCAATACTATTTCAGGATATGGATGTAAAAACTGGATTATTTTAACAGGTCTGCTAGTAAACAAGCTTTTGCATCTGATGTGAGAAAGCCTTATTTCTCACAGATGTGAGAAATACCTTATGCACACCTTTAAATATAGAAGTTGTAAAAATTTTGAAAATTGCTGGAGAAAAATGATGGATCAGCAGAAATGCTTTAAACTTACCATTGTTACCTGGGTTCTGACAGTTTTAATGTTGAAAAAAGCCAGCAGAGCTGTTAATGAAAACATCAGTTTTGATAGTGGAATAAATAGCTCTGGGTATAAATAAAGTATATGGCACACATTCAGCTTTTTCAAGATGTCAGTGGGACCATTAACATTATGGAAAGCCTGACCTCTCTCAGCTTGCACTTCTACTTCAGACTGTAAGGATTTGCTAAATCTTCCACCTGCATTTGCAACATTCTGCAGTAGGAGGTTTGTCCTCCTACTGTTCCAGGGGTTTTCTGTTTATCAGGTTCTGGGATTTTGCCCTTCTTTCTCACCAATACTTTCTCACCTTCTTTCTCCCTGCCCTTCTTACCTAGGCTAGTCTGTTACTGTTTTATATAGTGAATAAATAACTCCTTTGAGTCTGGAACTGACCCACTTGAAAGGAGGCTCTTAGCCCTTATCTTTTACACTTGCATGCCCCTCCGCTGACACCACCTCTCTACTCTGTCCTCATGAGTAAAGCAGTATGGAAAGTGCTGATAAGAGGATTAGCTGATGAAAAAAATGCCAGGGATCAGTTTGCAAGCATAGAGCATTCATGCATACCACCACAAAGACTGGGTCCCTGAAGGGGGATGTATCTCACACAGATATTGCTATCTCCAAGTGAGCCAATTAGCCCACATTTGTCATCCAGTCTTCCTCCTTGTCAATGGGGAGAGAAACAAAAGTCATCTGAGAGACACAAATCTGTCCGCCTATTTTAGGCCTGCCTTAGGAGGGTATCTCATCCTCAGTGGGTGCCTGGTGGAAAGATAGCTAAAATTAGTCAATACAGGGTTAAAAAAAGGACAAGTGGAGACTTCCACATTTCCAAGAGGGAAAAGATGAGGCATCCCAGGAGAAGACAGGTTGTTTTAATGACTGTTTTTGGACTTAGCGTCAGTGATAGCCTCCTTACATCTAAACCTTCAGAGCTGGACAGCAGAGGAAATAAACATACACTTCATTGGAACTGCATGGGGTGGGTGTACACACCATAAAAGAAACAGAACACACAAAGGTCCATGGGAGCCAGGAAAGCCATCTGCAGAGGAAGCACACAAGAGCAGGCAAAGCAGCACGCGGCGAGCGCTCCCAAAGAGCTGCGCGTGTCTTGCACAGCAGCACATGTGACACAAACCACATGAAAGGGGCCCGGCGCTCTCTGCCATCGAAACTGCCAAAACAAGCACACACAGGGCAAGCAGGAGCAGCAGTTATAGTCACAGTCACACATTGCAGATACACTGGCGGAAGGGGAATGTCTGAACTGCAACACACAGACTGACACTCATACTGCAGCTTTGAACTCCAAAAGTAATTTTTGCTACCCAAGGCTAGGGTCATTTTTGTCTTCTTCTATTTGCTAATGTCTGAACTACATTGTAATAGCTTTGTTTGGTTCATGGCTGGAAGTTCCAAGCAGAAACTAACAAATCCAGTGTGATAACAACACACTTTCTTGAAATAGGAACCTTGCAAAGCCAAGCTAGAAATAATATTAAAAGCAATGTTTTCATGCTAGCTCAGCATTTCCAATAGTTCCATTTGAAAAAAAAAGAGATAGAATTTAAAAAAAAAAAAGCCAAAAAACAAACCAAAAAAGTTGCTTGTGTTATTGAAAGCCTGGGAAGCAAACAGCAAGATTTTTTTCTTTTTTTGGGGGGGGTGGGGAATACAGTGGGGAAGGAGAGCTGGAAGGGGCATCAATTCTTATGTTAGATTCTCTTTCATCTGATCCTGCTCATCCATCAGAAAGTACTGCTGCTGGTGTTGCTGGTGTCATCATAAAAGGAGAACATGGTGTCAATATGAGCTTTTAATCTCTAAGACCCTAACAAAAACTTCTGAAATAACCTCAAAATACTACAACTAGTTGGTATTTAGAAGATACAGTAACTTTCTTTCTAATGTCTTCAAGTACTTTGGGATTTGATACTAAAATCCAATGTGACTTGACACTAAAATGATCTGACAGAATACTGCAATTCAGTTCCAGGAGCAATAAATCTGGCACATCATATGTAGTTATAATACACAAAGACTAAAGAAGAAATCTTACTTGCAACATATTCTACTGCTATTTTTGCACACAATTGATTCCTGTACATTTCCTTTCTTCATCCTACATACTTTTGTGAAAGAACAGAATTAGTTCACAGAAATGCTCCTGAAGAGTCTCTGTCAAGATCCCACACAATGAGTTGTGCATGTCCTTCGCCTGTCATTATGGAAAGTCCCTTGTAATTCGTTCTGCTCAAATTTTATTAAGAGGAAAATTTGGTATATAATAACTCCACATCTCAATTTGTCTTTGTTTCATGACATTATATGGAATGGCAAATTATACCTTTTTAAGTAAAAATAGAGAAGAGTTAAGACAACTGAAAACTTGCTTTTGTGCTTATTTTACTAAGATCTATTAGATCTTTAAGAGGTCTGAATTCTTGATTTTCCTCAAGTTTAATTTGTGAAAAAGGTCTTCTCATAAATTAAGGCTTAAAAGAAATATAATATCTCTCTACTCAGGGGCATTTTCCTTTTCTGATGTCTGTTCTTCCAGTGCACCTGATGCTTAAAGAAAAATGCCTTCAAGCACAGTTTAAGGGTTGTACTCAGGCAGTGAAGACAAGCAGCATTTAAAACTGAATGCAGAGCTTAAATGTAACAGAAAGTAGGGCTTAGAACCCTTATAACGTTTATTTTTGAAATTAAAGAAATAAGACATTATGTTTCCTTCTGCTGGCTGCCAAAATGAATGAATGCTAAGGTGCCTGTTTCTATCCCTTACGCAGGCAGGTGCCCTTCAGCACATGTTAATACAGGTCTCTGAAGCTCCGGAGTAAAATTGCTGTGTTTGTTCTCATGTCAAGCATAACACATTGTGGTGACAGCAGAGTGCTCCCCTCAGTATCCCAGCTCTGTTTCCACTGTGGAATTCTCACAGGAGCTTTGTCCCAGGCTTCACTAGAGGCTGCAAGCAGAACAGCCTCCATCCAGGTCTGCTACTGTAATGATACTACAGGAAAATAAGTCCTTCCTTTCTTTCTTTCTAATATTTTTCATTTTTCATAGAGGTGTTCACTAAGCAGCGCCAAAAATACAAGGATCAGTATGAACACATAAAAAGCTCCAAAAAATCAATACAAGTAAGAACAACCACTGACAGGGTTACAAAGTAAAATTAGTTGGTGAGGATAGATGTCAGAGAAATATAAAGAACATTCTTCATTGAATAATGTATTGAGTAGCTGTTGCTCAGCTTACAATGCTTACAAGGTACATCTGTCCTAAGAAATTACTGATGCTGTAGCATTACACAGTAAACTTATTAAATGAGCATATATTAATTGCCCTCTCTGTTTACTTTGACGACTCTCAGAAACAGCCAAAAGTAACCCTAACCAATAAGCAACTATCCCCTCATCATGGCAGCCACAGTAATGAGCACATATTTCAGTTCCTCTTAGAATATACCATAAAGATAAAAAATATGTAAGTGCACCTAGGTTTCCCAGTCACTGCCCCTTTCACTGTTTATGTGTGTGTATCTTTTGAGGAAAGAATTATTTTGAAAGAACCTGGTCAGCTCCATGTACGAACAACTGTCAGTAAATTCTTTCTTCTAGTCTAGAAGTTAATAGATTTTAGTAGGAAATATCTTCTCTTTCAATTAGCACAAAACCACTCTAAAAAAACCCCAAACCTCAGCACACACGCACACGCGCGCACACACATACACACTCACTCAACTAAAAAAATCAAATCAGCATGGTTCTTGGGTTCTCAAAATGCATGCATGTCTATTCTCAGTGGGATATGTATCATTAACATCTGAGTGAAGCTGCAAAACAGAAAAGGTCTTGTATGCTGTAGATTGTCTACTCAAGAGAAAACTGTATACCATAGATTGTAGCTCATTTTGTATCATTTAACAACCTAACCTCAGGTCCAGTTGTTTCATTAATGAAGGACTATTATTAATTTCATGTAGATTTTTCCTTTCCAGATTTTTCTCATGCAACACCACCTGTCACAGAGCCAAGCAGAACAAAATGGCCCATATGAAAGCATCATTCTAAAGGGAGATATTTAATCATCTTGTAAGTTACAGGGATTCATGACTGAACAGGATAATAAGCAACCAGCAAGAGCATGACAAAGGGGAAGTTTACACTGGTGAGAAACCTGACAGACTGAATCAAGCTCCTGCTTCATGAGATGTTTTTTAGCACCATTACCCCAAAGGGGAGTAAAATTCAGGCCACTATAAACAGGCCACACTTGCTCAACCAAGCTGCATAGAACCACCACTGATCTGTCTTTGTAACACTCCTTCCCATTCTCCATCCATGGTAGTCAGATGCTGGACCCATATTTTCAACAGACTTTGCAAGTTCACTAAATATTGCCACAACCTATGCAGAAAAGATTTCCTAGGCCACTGATACCTTTTGCTGAAAGCACTTCAATGCTTAAGATTCAGCACACCAATGTGCATGAATTTGCACAAGTCTTCTTGTTTTCCTTTCCTATTCCACAGCTGATGACAAAACTTAGTTTTCATCTGTAATACCAGGTTTATATACATGCAGTACAGATTACTACTATAGATACCTGCAAGTATGTTTAATTTTTATGTTTATTTTTATGCTTATGTTTATTTTTTCCAAAGATAAATCCTTCCTGGCTTGCACCCAGGATGCAGCAATGATTCTGTCACCTCGCTTGCTTGTTCATCCCTTTACAATGGCATACAGAAATGCCATCTGCTCTCATGGGCATAATAACAATGTGTGTCTTCCTAGGACTGTTTGTCATCCCAGTCTGTTCCTTCA
Source organism: Rhabdornis inornatus (assembly GCA_013397075.1). Taxonomy (NCBI): domain Eukaryota; kingdom Metazoa; phylum Chordata; class Aves; order Passeriformes; family Rhabdornithidae; genus Rhabdornis; species Rhabdornis inornatus. Next base: position 1,659,643 of record VWZS01010571.1, on the reverse strand, counting down.
TGTCCTCCCTAGAAACTTACAGTCAGGCTGTCTTTCCTCAGAATTAGTCCACATCTTGTGTGCCTCAGCTCTGAGCTCCTCGAACATCACCAGAGCTGGTCCTGCATCCTGCTCCTCCTCTGTGTTCACAAATTTAACTCAGTGCCCTTACAATGCTGTGGTAACACCCAGATCCCACCCCAGCCTGTGGAGGAACACCTTGCAGAGCTACTGGATCTGCAATAGGTGCCCTTATGCCTACATGGGCCAATTCCAGTGACATACCTTCAGGAGCAGTACAGGGAAGGTTAGATGAGCTTCAGATGGATTTCAGAGACCACAAAAGAGCTGCACCTCTTCAGGTGTGGGTGAGAGATTGTCCTGGGATGACTACGATTTCTGCACTGAATTCAGATTCTTCCTCTTTGTTTTGTAGCTGACCTAAGGGAATATCTCTTTGCTCAATGTTATATTAAGAAACTAGTCCTGAGTTGTTAGAAAAGATCTATTATATTTGCAGCAATATGCTGCATGCTGCTTTATAAGACTAAAAGTACACAAAACTTGAGTACAACTTTGAAAGCAAAATATCTGAGAATATCTAAGATTCTAAAGCAGAACAGTGCAATCTTATACAGAATTAGTGGCTTCAGACTCTCTACAAAAGTTTGAAGACAGCCAATATATTAGGCATCTTCATAACTGTAAAAAGTTCCACACCACATCTTGTAAAGCAGCTAAACAGTTCCAGGGAATCAGCCATAAGGCCCTGCCCCTATGACATCAGGTCAAAATTTCTGAATTAGGTAGACTGAAATCTCAGTTGGGAAGATTAAATGAACTTTAATGTCTTACATTACTCAGGAAATATTTAACTTGTATTTAGATCCTATGGATGAAGTTAAAACGTATCTATAGAGCTACTTAGCATTTCTTGACCTAAGAAACGGGATAGGAAAAGAGGAAAAGGGAGACAGAATCTGAGAGAGACTGAGGTAAAAACAAAAAGCAGGAATAGAAAAGAGGAAGGTAAGAAAGAGAAAAACACTGAAAGAGACCACATGAATTCTGCAAGAGACAAAGCACTTCAGAAAGGGAAAGACTGAGATGTTATTTACAAGAAGAAATTTTCATAGATAAGAAAAAATAAATGAGTCAGAGTGATGCAACGTGATGGAATTTCATCCAGCTGTTTGTGTCCTATGGCAACCCCAGATAAGCAATATCAGAAAAATGAATTAGGAAATCCAGATGGCAATAAACATTATCCTCATCAATAAAAAACAGATGCCATGAGTGCTTTTGACACATAAATATTATTTTACTGTGTTCCTTTCCTTTGGCTATTCTCTTTCAAGGGTGGACAAGAAAATCCTGATCTCTTTATTAAGTTACTTCAGCTGCTACTCTTACTTTGTTATATACCTATACTACTGTGTCAATCCCCTCCTGAAGATTAAGTAACATATGTAGATATAGCCTTAATGTTATAATAAAGCCTCAGATCTAGTGGCTTGGAAACACAATACAGGAGTAATTTTCAACAAGTATTATCTTTCTGTGGAGTGACAATAGCATAGTAATTGTATAGCACCATTCTGGAATCCAAACACTTTAACAGACATTCTGGTCATATTTTAATCTCTTTGGAGCCCTCAAAACATAAGTCTGGAAAAGATAATTTTCCTCAAAATTCTATGAGAAATTAAGGAAATATTTTCTACTGTGAAAGCTAAAAAGTACGTTTTTATTAAGTATTAAGGAAAAAGTTGTTCCCACTTAATCAAAATTGGAATTTGTGGTTTTATAAAATTTTATTTAATAATCTTTTTAATAGAAAAATAAAAACTAGCTCTGACTAAATTCAGGACTAATAATGATGTTTTCCATTACAGAAAGGACTAAAATTCCTTTATTTATCAGCTACTAGAAAAGTATATGCTATTTACATTTGTGTCAGAAACAACATTGGATATTTTCTCCTCTGCAATATTATTAAAGTACTTTTTATCTATTATTTTCTTAGCAATAAAATTGAAGTATAGTTATAAATTATGTAAAGCTTTGGAAATGTATATGCCCCAAAAAAAACAGATAAGCAGATATTAAGACTAGAAAGTCACCTAAGCTCTGGGGATTCCTAACATATTTTCAATTTTATAAATATAAGTGTCAACATATGGGCAAAAGGGAGTTATTTACAAAAATCAGTTAACCTGTGGATGAGTCATGTTCTTAAAGACATGAAAACAAATCATTTACACCCTTTCCTCACTTTTCCATCACGGAAATCTTCATATAAGCCTTATTTTAAAGGGAAAATGGGCATGAAGAGGCACTTTGTTTCAGCACCAAATGTAAAAATTCATTGTAGAGAGAAACAGCTGCCTGTAGGATCCATGCTACTAAAGGGAAAAGTACTGCTTTTTCTGAATTCTAGCTCCCAGATGAGACAGGTGTGTCTGTCTGGTAGGTGTGGCAAAACATTACTGCAGAAAGCCAAAAGATTTCCACTGGAGGCTACCACAGCTAGCACGTTGTAAAGGTTAGAACGAAACAAAGCACCTCACTGCTCCGAGTGGCAATGTGCTGGCATTCTTATTTAAAGGCAGGTGAACTAATAAATCGTGGACTGAGAAATTACATCTGCATCAGAAACACTTGAGCAAATAGTAAAACAAAACAGAAATAATTGTAGGCTTGTTTTTTGCTTTCCTACTGTAAATTCTCTAAAGGGAAATAGCTACCTTTGAAATAGGTATGTCAGATTGAGAAATATCCAGTGACAGCAAGCAGAGCATTACTGTCTTTCCTCAGACATTGGCATGTAATTCCTTCTGCCTTGAAATTCTGCCTACCTACCACATAGCTAAGATGTAACATTTGAGACATGTACAGAGATGTACTGCTGAGGAGGCAGTCTGGATCCAGCTACAGAACACGCCACATACTAGTAGATACCAAGTCCTAGTCTTTGCAGGAAAAAACATTAAGAAATTACTTGAGGGGGAAGTGCACAAAACTCACTTAAGCTTATCTTCCTCTTGAGTAGTTTATAGTAAAATTCTGAGTGATAAACACAAGTTCTGTATGGTACCTGAAATGCAAGAGCTCTTTAGATAACTTACAACATATTGATCCAGTATTTAGGCTTCTGGATAAAAACAAGTTGAACTAAAGGATATTCTAAAGAATAGCCCACATCTGCTGCAGTTACGACCTCTAATGAGGTCAGCTAGAGCAGGCTGAATATATTAATAGAGGAAAATTTGATTAGATCCAGTCTGATGACCCTGCCATATCAGTATTTTCTTCATACACACAAAACTGCTGTACAAAAGCAATCTACTTGGCGAAGGACAAGCTATTGGCTTCCTATGAACTTGATAGGAGGAAAAGCAAAATACTTTCTAGGGGAAAAAATGGTAACAAAACAATGTGTCACTGTCATTTCCTACCTTTCCCAGCTGGATATTTTGTATATGGAAACATTTCCTTGACAGTGGTGAGCTATCTAATCGCACTTAGAATAACCTACTCCTTTTAAATCCGGACATATTTACCTCTCAGTCTTAATATTGGCCATCTGGAAATAAGAAGTTATGTATGTGTGATACCTCCTGAGGTGCCTGCAAAGGCACTTTAAAGCATTCACAATTTCCCTTAGTTTTAACTGAGAAATTTTACTTTATATCTCAAATTCCTGCCTTTGCCAGAAGGAAACTTCACCTGGCTAAACAGAGCAGGGACTATTTAATTCCTATATGCCAGTGGCATCAGAATGTGTGGCCAGAATTCTGTACACAGAAATCTAAATGCAAAAATAACAATGCATATTTATCCATTGCCTTTCAAACCCTATCCTAAAAAATAGACACAATGCATATGAGGGAAAAAATAGTTTCCTTAGCTTAAACATAGAAACCAGAAACCTATAAGAGGCCTATAACACACACCATAGCACTCCTTTGCTGAATTTAGCGGGTTATCTAGAATATTTGGCAGCAAAGGAAGTATCAATTAGAGCCAGGTCACTGTAGCATGAGCGAAGTTGGCTCTGGCTAAAAAGGAACTGTTCCAATCTCTCTTCTTTTTAATTGCATCTGACATGTCATGAAGGAAATAGAACAACAGAGAAAAGCACTCTGGAAAAAAAATTTTAAAAGAGAAAAAGTTGAATCTGTTTACATTTCAAATTCTCTGGGGAGAAAGGAAGAGATGAATTCTCTCCTGTTGCTTATTACCAAGAAATACAAAAAAGTCAGGAAAATCAGTCTCTTCAGTAGCCATCTTTCCTTGTTCCTTACAGTCCAAAGCTGCACAAAGGCCCAGCACGGAGTCCTGAGCTCTACATCTATGCCCTGTTTATTGAGACAACATCATGGATAGGCCCTTAAGTTGTGACTTATGAGTGTCCACCAAGGGGACATGGGTGAAAATACCACATGTTTAACAGAAAAACCTCCAAACACCAAAAGCAAAACACACAAGTATTGCAGATAGGTTTAGAAATTAGGATATCTAAAGTTGCTTGTTAGTCTTCAATTACATGGCTTTTAATCATTGCACTTGTAACGACTGCACAGCTCTGAGGAATTTTTAGTGGCCAGATAAAGTTCCCATTGCTCAGACAGGTGTGTGTTTCATACTATGGCATTGTTTGCTTACCTATAGTGACTTTTAAAGTGGAATATACAGTGTTACACACTTGGTTTCACAAACATTTAACTACCACTCTTGACTAATGTGGGTTATTGAAGCACTGCCTCTTCACACCACAATGGGAAGAAATACAGAGAGGGATTCAGGTCATCTAAAATCTAGGTGTCTATCCCATGTTATCTCCATTACCACTGGAAAGTGGCAGAATCACCCAGAAGTGTATGCCTCCAGCTTTTTTTTAGGCACTATCATTTCAGAGATGAAACACTTGTTGGAAGTGTCCATTTCTCTCTACTCAATAGAAGAGATGTTCAGGCAGCTAGATTAGATTCCAAATAACTATCAGAAAGAACTTTTCTGAACTGAAGCCTGAATGTTCATTTTACTGTACTGAGAACCTTTAATAAGACTGCATCTTTGTGCTAGTAATGCTATTCCTCTAGAAATTCCTGAGATATAGAAAGGGACTTCATAGTTTGGTAGCATCCGCTGGGGAAAATTATGTTTGTGTCTCTGCTCTTCCTCAAAAGGGACTTTTTTCATGGTCCACAAATGTCTATACATCTAACATGTCCTTAACCTTTAGGAGGCTCCAAATAATTGCCGTTCTCCAGCCATGGAGACTTCTGCACAGAATACCATTATTATTCAGACTTCTTCTTCTTCTGTTGTTTTCTGCCTTACATTACAGTGGGAACTCTTATGTCTCTAAAAACTCCAAGAGAAGAAAAAAGGAGAGCAAATGTCACATATTTGCTATATCAACTCATAAAACCACAACAGAGACAAGAAATGGGCTTAAGCCAGAGAGACTGCAACCACATCCCAATCTGCACCCTCCCACAGAATGAGCAGACTGTGATCCTCTGTTCTGGTCTGGATTAAATTCTGCTGTAGATGGAAATCGTTTAGGCTGTTGAAAAAAATTTGCCAGAAAAACACAAAAATGCAGTGAGTTCGAATTCACAACCTTAATGTCTCTCCAAGTTCCTAATGTGTCTAAGAACATTCAAAGCTGACCGTATGCCTTGCAAGTAAATCTCTGGGGCAGAAGGCAGCAACAAGCAGACATCCCTGCAGAACTCCTTAGCTACCCACTGAGTTGACAAATAAACTCATTGACACCACCCAACACACTCTGCCCTGAGCTTTTCCTTCTTGACCTTGCTACATCTGGTTCACAAACTAGAATTCTGACTGCTGATGTTGTGATGGTGCTGATGTTACTGAAGGGTCTGAAAGCTCCTTCTTGGGTGAAATCCCATATCTCAGAAGATACTGTTTTCATTTTCTCCAGATGCTTTCCCTTCTGGCATCAACTGCTTTCCTTACGACAAGAGAAAGAGCTGGGTGAGGATTCCTTAGGGAGCCCAAAATGTGTACCGTGAATACTCTCACACCATCAGGTAAAATTACACCTCTGACAGGCAGGTACATTCCCACAGCATCAAGGAATTAGTAATGCTAAGGTCTGTGATATAGCAAACATCAAAACTCCTGGACTCCAAGACTTTGGCATAAAACAGACAAAATAAATCAATGAGTACAAATGCAGTGGAATTTTCCTTCATCAAGTATTTAATCACATGCTAAAACCAATGTTGTTTCTACTATTGTCTAGGTTGTCACTCTTTTATTTTCTAAATTATTTGTATAGCTTTTTCAGTTTTTAGTTTGTGAGTGGAAGTATTTAATTAATATAGAGCCAGACCACTAGATCTCATTAGACCCCTTAAAACATCTAGCATCATATGAGCAAAATTCACAGGAGATGAAGATAAAACTAAGAGGCTCTAGCATAACCAAATATTAAATTTTAAACTACTTAAATGTTTAAAAATTTGAGAACAACAGTGTGCTGGTTCAATCCTAGAATTACTACTTCACAGAACACAAAAGGTAGCTCCTGCCTTAAACAAGTTACCAGTTCAAAAGACTGAACAGTCACATCACACATCACACATACTCTATATTAAGCCTAAAAATTAAATCCATGTGCAAAATTTTAGTATTGGCAGTGTATGTTCTACTCTCAACTGACTCAAGGGGTATCTCAGTGAAAACTGCAGTAGCCTAGAACTACTGCAAGGAAAAGAGTGTTTTGGCTTATTGGCTTATATGAACACCTTCTGATCAAAATAATAAGGAAAATATATTGAGCTGCCTGCTGCTATGGCCTGATATAATGAAGGAAATGGCGACAAATATAGATAAATATATCCATTCTTATTTTTTCTGTGCACCAATGAAAAAGTTATAACATCCAAAATGGCTACTACAGTTATAAGTTAATCTAAAAGTCCTACATCTCAGCTGCAGCCATGTAGCTTTCTGGTGTTAAAATACTGTGGGAAAGGCACTGGGATACCTCCAGTCATCCTTCTGCTTTACACATGGGTAAAAAATACAGAAAATGGGTACTGGTGCAAGCAGACTTTGTTCATTGATAGCTTTTTCAGAAATATGAGGCCCTATAAAAGACTGGGTTGACTCGAGAGCAAACAGGAATTTACTGGGCCAGAAGAGAATCGGGTTTTCCTGAAATTCCCATCTGAACTTTAAATGAGCCTCTTGACATTGCATGTCCTCAAGGAAATCTGTATTTTTTCAGGATAGTATGGATATTCATGTCTTGGAAGTGTGAGCTGACACACGGCTGAGGTTGAACTGCAAATGTCAAAGCATTACATGGAAAGATTTACATGCCCTATTAGTACGTATTTTTTATTAAAAATAATGTTTTTATTCTAAAAATATTCTTCCAAATAAAAGACACAACTAACTCAGACCTCCTACCATAAAAACATGGTAATTGGATTGCACCAAAATTTGGCTTTGGCTTGTTTGTTCTTATCTTCCGCCCTCTAACAAAAACAGCCTTTGCAGCTTCTTCGCACTGTAAAGGCTGGAAGTAAAATGCAAGTCTGATGAGAAGATCATCGATGTGCTGGCTGCACAGTTTTGCACTGCCACATCAGGAATCAAACCCAGTTTGCCCAGACAGAGCCTCAATAGTCAGTCTGCTGCTACTTTTTGGTCCTCTAAGGACTCTGAATCATCCTATTCTTTTGTGTACTCCTCCCACATGCAAGGTCCCATATGAGGCAGCTTATTCTACCCAGCTAGAAAGGCTGCACAGAGGTTCCCTCATGAGCATGTGTAATACTGCTGCTGAATTGGCCAAGGATGTAATGCACAGCACCAAGAGACCAAGCACAAAGCCAGCCTAGGAGCAAAGAGCAGAGCCTTGGACTGCAGTTCCAGCAAGCTCTATAGTGCACCATGGGACAAGGTCAGCTGCTTCACAGACTACTGACATGATCTGCAGATGATGGGATGCTAAGCAGGCAAAATGCATAGTTTCCTTGCATTGGGTTTTTTCTGTCCTTTAGAAGGGAAAAGTTTTCCAGTATCCTTTAGCATGCTGATTTTAGTGATTCTTCATTTGTTCAAAATTATTCTGGATCATTTTTAGAAATTGTATGTGACCTGTGTAGAAAGGAAAATCCAAAGCTTTGGGGCTTATTTTGACTCTCTAAGAGTAATTTTGAGCATATATCAACTAATTAAGACAAGTTCTGATATTATCAACTTACATTTCTTCTAAGATGGCTCAGGCTTTTCCATAAAGTATATTTGAATCATTCAGGAATTGATTCATTAAGCTGGAGGAGGTAGACAAATGGTACAGAACATGGTAGCACTGTCTATCCTTGCACAGTAAGGACATTTTCCATTATACACTCATATTAAATAATGCATTTTACTGAGCCTTAACATTTCATGCAGGAATTATGTTCATGAGTTAGTCATGGTAAACTGGGGGAAAAAAAAATACAGAAAGCCACCAGAATCATTACTCTCTTCTTCTTAAGTGCAGAATAACATCTTTAAGGATTTGCCAAATAATTGAGATCATGCTTTTGTATAAAATCAGAAGAAAAATTCTTTTGACTCCAAGGGAAAAACAAGTTAGCTGTACAAAAAGCACTATTTTAAAGCAGTGTTGAAGGATAGAAAAGCATCCACTGGATTCCTACTCCATTTTAGTTTCATACCTGTGGTCTCTAAAGTTATTAAGTGAATGAATCTGGGAGGTCATTACTGATTTTCAGAGGGCAAAACAAATTATTTTCAGAACATTTGCTTTAAGCCACGCTGCATTAAAAGGTGAAATGAGTCTTCACCTTTTACGGTGAAGTCATATGCATTTTCAGTCTCAGGCATATAATAAAAATTGGACGTGAGTTTTCATGTTTTAGAGGATTAGGAATTTTAAAAGTAAAACCAGAAGTAAGTAAGGTTTTGCATCATGCTGGGAAGCAGGCACAACGATCCATTTAGTGTGGCTTTTAATAGAAAATATTTTTACATGTCCTTTCATTTGTATTAGAAGTGTATTTGGCTCTGCAACATATAGGTAAATCAGTAAAATTTCTTACAGATAATAAAATTGAAATTATTTCCTACTTTAAGTTTGTGGGAATCTGAGGTGGGAGGATTTTTGGCAGGTAGAAGGATTTCAGTGGGTTTAAGGAAAGTTCATTTAGTCATCAGACTTGTTTAAAAATTCCTGTTTTCAGAAAGCTCCATGTTGATTTGGTTTTCCAAAGGCTTGTCCTTATGCAAGGAAGTACCAGAATTCAGTTGAGAACCTGTTGAGCTTTAGGGAATTCATTGTCTGATTTTTATAGATACAAAATGCAGCATCCTAAAACAGAGAAAATTAATAATATTAGCATTATGGTGATGTTAAAAGATCAGTTTGTGCCATGAAATTCAAACGTTGTTGTCATACAGAGAGCATGCAATCCAGAAATAGGTTTATTAGCTCTTTGAGGAGCAAGGATTCATGAATACGTATTGAAGACCTTTATAAATCCATTCTAATGATTTGCATTAATGCATTCTAGGAGCCCTTCTGAATGACACAAAAAGAGAAACATTCTTTCCTCCAGGATATTAAAAATGTAAGTTAAATGTTATATATCAGAATGGAATAACATTAATATTTTATAATATTTTATAAATTTCTTCTACTTTTTATAACTGCAGAGATTTTACAATGAGTTCATCTTTTCCCAATACTCCTTTCTGCTACAATGAAGCATATAATCATTTCAGTTCTGAATACAACAATCCTATTTCATAGATGTCAATGTATACACCTTTAACCTTAACAAGCCAAGGAGCCAACTAACTTTAAAATAGCTTCCATCTAAAACCCTGTCAGGACACCATTTCTTCTGAGCCTCACTCAACACAGCTGAATGCATTTAGGCTTTTAAAGTTTCACTGAGAAACAGCACTAACAAACTATAGACTGCCTCAGTCCACTTAAAGTGACAATAGACAGAGAAAAAGAAATTAACATTTCAGGACTTGAACTTTTGCACTGGCATCTGACTGATCGTTAACAGCTTTAATATTTGTTTAAAAGTAAGCAGACACATACCATAGATTGGGAAACAGAAAAAAATATCCTGGGTGAGTAATCTAACCTGTAAGTTGCCGCAAAACTGCGAAAGAAAGAAAGAAAAACATGATAAGCAGCATTTCAGAGCAATGTGCTTATTTATTTAAACCTTCAGCCCATATTTGGTGTAGACACTAGGTTACTGATGATTGGCAAGGGATTTGAAATGTATATATCTGACATTGCATAAATGAAAGGAAATGAAAAATAAATTTTATCACATATTTTCAATTGCAACATTTCTTCTCCCTATACCATCTCAGTGACTAAATTATGAATGGACTATGTCATTGTTTAGAAATGGTACTCCCCAATTTAGTGTTCCCACTGAGCCTGTCCAAACCATGCTGCTGCTCACTCACTCCCCCTCCCCCTCTGCCCCGTGGCAGGATGGGGAGGAGAGTTAAGAGGCACAAAGGGTAAAGATCACAGGTTGAAATAAGAATAACAAACTGGAAAGAGCAATGGGATAAGAAAATTAATTGTAAGAGCAGCAATATTAATAACAAAATTGTACAAAAGTGATAGAGTGATTCACATACAAAATTCTCAGTGTGGAGCCCAGCCAGACCACAGCCACGCCACCCTCTGCTCTCCAGCTCAGAACCAGCACCAGCCAACTGCTCCCTCTGCCACGCTTACATGACTGGAAAAAACACCTTCTCCCCATAAGAGATATCCTGCCCCTGGAATCACCTCTGGCTCCTGCCCATGCCCCTCCTGGCTACAGCAAAAATTAACCCTGTCCTGGATGGAACCAGGACGACCACACTGTGCAAATGCTTTCTCCCAGACCCGCTTCCAAGGAATGTGTAAGTTTGACTTTTTGAAAGATCAGTGAAGTCTTACAAATTGATAAGCGAGGAGAAAGAGAAATGCATGAAGTGAGAAGCACTGGTTCCCTTTGGAGTCTGACTGAAGTGCCTTAAAGATGCCAGGGGCTCACTAGAGTTTTATGAGATGCTGTCTGTAGAAAGTATTCTTTGGTTTTGTTTGGAAATAAAACTCTTGTTTTGATTTTGGTACCTGCACACAAAATTGGCACAAGGACGCATGTTGGTGCAGATAGGCCAGTCTATATTTTTGCCACTGGTAGACTTGGCTCAAAGGCATATTGTGCCCTGATCCTGTCACACAAAAATGTTATCTCTTCCAGCTCTTCACAAATTCTGAGGCAAATTTTCTGTTACTTTTGCCAAGAAGCAAAATTAGCAGGCTGAAATAAAATATGTGATCTAGTTGCTAGCACAAAATCACAAATGAACAAGAACTTAATCAAGCCAGCTACACTTAAGGTCAGAAAAGCGCAAGAAGAGACAGGTCTGTCAAACCTTTTCCAAAAGTTTAATACCAGTCTAAGGTTTGTTCATGTATGCCATATACTGTAACAGTTGCTTGACAAAGGACAACACTGGAGCCATGCTATTTATTACTATACAGTTGGTAGCTTTTTCTTCTCCTCCTTCTTTCATAAACACTTTGGCTGAGAATCATTGTTTTGCAGCTGCCAGATGCAATAAATTTCGAGCACACTCACATTCCTAGCACTAGCTTGTTCTCAAAGAAAAGGCAAACTGTAAAATTTAGTAAACAACTGGCCTGCAAACTGAAAACGCCCCAAAGTCCTGCCTGATAATGTCCCTCATACAGGATTGAAATACATTTAAGACAACAGTCCATAATTAGATTTTTTGGCCAAGGAAGGAAGAGGTAAAATGTGATTTTGATTTCCTTGAGAAAGAAAAAAAAAATGAAGACTTTTAAAAATTTGACTTTTGAATTTGTTAGCTTTCTCTGTGATAGGCACAATGGCTAGTCAAGGGCATCATTTTTCCAGAGGGAGAAATGAACAGATACTAGTTATGGCATAAAGGAAAGGATTTGGTGCATCCATCAGAGAACAACAGCACTGAACCTTAGGAAAGGTCGAATTTGAATCTGGAATTTAGTGTTTAGGTTCATTTCTAGAACAAACAGTTCTGCTGTGCATGCTGCAAAAAAATGGAAGAGTGATTCACTACAATGTGCTGGCCTAAAATAAAGCCTCCTATTCTGTTCAGAAGTGGAAGTTCATTCAGGAGCCTGCAATAGAGCTGGATCCTGATTAAAAACTCATAATAATTAATGAGAGATTTCGAGTGGCTGGGAGTGGCTTTCAATCCAGATGAATTCCACTCTGTGCTTTAAATACTCCTCATCCTTCCTCCACACCTGCATATCAGCAAAGAGCCATGTTGAGGAACGTCCGGAGGAGCAGGATGGTACTGGAAGGGATCAGTAAAAGCTCTCTGAGAGTCCTCTTCCCCATCTTGTTAACAGTTTTCCTTTCTTCCTCAGTGTTGTTTTTCCTTCTTGTTTTCCAGACTTTTCTTTGCTAATGTAATTTGGATGTAAAACATTCTGGAATTGTAATTCTTCCACATTCTTGCCTTGAAGACAATTATAAACAAAGATATGTTATTAAGATTCGTACTCAAATGGTCTAAACGGGGAAATCATGGGAGAAAATGTGACAGTGATGCAAAACCCACTGTGTGAAAATCTAGTGGGTTAGATGACTTTCAGAATTTCCTACGAATACCCTGAAACTATTCTTTAAACTAATGCTTTCATCCAACAGCCGCTCACAACTGGAGAGTTTATAGGTCTATTATAAGCCTGCCAAGAGTACTGTGGTCAAAGGCAAGTCCAAATAGCCTCTGTGAAAAAATCCACATTGGGAAAAAATTAAATAAGTTTGGTGTGTTTGGACAGAAAATAGCAAAAAAAAAAAATTTAGGGCATAACTAACAATTGCCATCTGCCATGCTAGAAATCAGTATTTTCACTTCTCAAGATAAAAAACAATAGGCTGATAGGTTCTTAGTCATTACTGCAAATGACTATTTTGAGGGGGAAGTCAGTTCTGAGTTTAAACTTTAGAATCTAACTTTAAATTAGCTGAAAAATCACAACACTCAGAGTAAGAATTCAAAGACAGACAGGAGGAAAGATGCAAGATCCTTACTGAGCAGTAGGCCTTTTGCACATTTCCCAGCAAAGAAAAAAAAGATAAAATTAAAAAAGATCCACACTACAAGTACAGGAAATGATTCAGCCTAAAAATTTAAACAGCAGCCCAGGAAAGAAATGGGATAAATGTGCCAAATAAACACATATATTTCTGCAGTTGCTATCAAAACTTAAAATAAACCTCTCTGCATACTGAGGTCTCCACATTGAAAACTATCCACTATATAATTTCCAGTGAGGTCCTCCAGGAGCTGGGATCTGACAGATCTGGAGGGGATTTGCCTAAGAATTTTACATTGATCTCAGTTGTGCTGAAGACCATATCTCCCATCATCCAGGTTCAACAACTGAACAGTGCATCTTGGAAAGCAATTTTCTTCTGCTTTTCAAAACCACTTGGACTAGACATCAGGATTACTCCCAGTATCTAGCACAGGACAGATGGACACAGTAGCTTCCTCAGGCAGGCCATTCTGATTTTTTTCAGAAATTGGTCTCTGTGGGGTTTTTTGGCAGCAGGTCGCAATCTGTTGCCAGCTCAAATAACCTGCCAGAAGCCTTTCACCATTGCCATTCCCCATGCCAGGCTAATAGTCCTGAGTTTCTGTGCCTACTGCTCATTCCAGGCCATTGTGCTCTGTGACATTGTTATGGGACTCAGATCAGGCTCATTGATTCTTGCAAGGTAAACAGGCCCATAGACAATATGCTAAAGAGCTCAACTAATCCAGATATAATCCCACTATTAAAGCTGTTTCTTCACTATGAAAATTAAAGGAGAGGGGGTGGGTAAAGGTCAGGAGCAAAAATGAACATCTAATGAATGTAATCCTGCCAGACTGACGTGACATGCTGTGCTGATTCCTCTAGAAGGTGAGTAGGCAGTTGTGCATGTGTGTGTTTGAGAACACACACATCCTGAAGAATTCTTGAATACAGGAGTTTTACAGCTCCAGAAATGCCACCATAAATTATATATACGCCGAAAACAGAAAAAAAAAAAAAAAAAAGGCACAGGACTGAATTTCACCTTTTTCTGGAAATCTCAGCCGTGACATCTTCGGCACCTCACCAAGAAAACCTTTACTTTACACGGCATTTTGTGATCCTAATTATTTAAACTTAACTTTTGATCAGAGCAAGATCCTGCACAAGTCTTCCCCTAGGTCTAAATACCTAGTTGAGGTTGTTTTACTTCTGAGTCTATCATCAGAATATATTACTTTCTTTAATAGGGATAAAAGCCAAGTTTCCTTGCTGTCCAACATCAAAAGCCACATGTAATTGTCACGCACTTAAAGCATAACTGTTCAGCAGGTTCAGACTGTCACATTGGGCCTCTGCTTTAAAATCCAGTCTAGGAAAGAGATCAAGACATCTTGTCTTAATTCACATACAGAAGAAATTTACAGAAAGTATTTGCTAGTGTTAACACATTTAGAAATTTCTAATTGAGCAGCAGTTAGGAAGAGTTTTTACAGCAAGATTTTCCAGTGGCCATATGATGACTACTGAAGGATGGCATTTTGTCCATTATCCCACCACAAGGGTATCAGAAACTACATGCTGAAGAAAAAAATAGAAGACCATTTATCTTCTCATATGAAGCGATAAATCAGAATATTTGAAATAATTATGAGTGCCAGAGTGTATTTTTCAGTTTATTTCTGGCTAACCAAGGTCAATAACATTGTAAAAGACACAGCAAAGGCCTCCCTTATTATCCAGGACATACAAATAACGTGTAGATAAGTGTGGCACTCGAGACCACAGAGAACATTTGCCAAAACTACCTAGAACTTTAGAGCCAAAATTTTCATCTCCAGAAAATATGTTGACCTTCAGTTTGTCTATGCTTTTGAAAGTCACTGGATTACAGCTGTAAATCACATTAGACCATCAATGCTACAGCAAAATGCCCCCAAAAACCTGAGGCTGACCAATGTTTGAAGTCTTCTTTTACCAAAAGGTACAGATGAAAAAATCAGAGGAAGTTTCTCTTAGACAAACCCCTTGTTAACCTAAGATGCGTCAATCATTTTAGAGATTTTTAATCTTACAATCTTTCCTCATTTTATGTGTTCCCATCTCCTTTGAATGGCTACCAACTCCTGACCCAAACAGAACTTCAAAACAGACTTTTATTTGGAAAAATAACCCTGCCTCAAAAAGCATAATACTATCTTGCTCAATTTACTAACGGCAACAGAACCCAATTAATGATTGAATTTCTGCCAAAATGAAAATCTGTGTTGGTTGAGGGTTTTTGTAGAAAAACCTGTTAATGGTTTCATATGACTGCAGAATCTTGATCTTTGCAGATACACTTATGCCTCAAACAAATTATCAGAGACAGTACCACATTCTAAACCAGACAGGAGAAAAAAAAATTTAAAAGACCACCATCAGAGGAAAAATTACCAGTATTGTTCTCCAGTAACAGAGCAACTGTTCATTTTTCTGGCCATTGCAACACACAAGTAACCACTACTCTTCAGATGATATGACACACTCATACTAACAGTGATTCTCCTCCCATCTCAAGAGGATTATTTACTATTTCTTTCTGAGGCCTTTTACAAACCAAATATTTGTTCCCATTCTGCACATCCAGAGTGCTGATCCCAAAATCTTTTGCTAGAAAAGTGTGTTCTAGTGTATGTTCTTTTGCATGAATAATTTGTACAGTAATCTCCTTTCCTTTCCCCACATGACTGGATTAAAGTTTTATGGGGCACAGGGTAAAACCAAACAATAAGAATAATCTTATTGTCATCGTCACCAAGTTTCACAGCAATTCTGTTCTCATGTTTTCCTCATTCCATCCTTTTCCTCCTCCCTTTTTTAGACAATTAATTTCTCAACTTGCTGTCCCTCAGTCTGAAGTCTTCCCTGCTGCTCACATGAAACAGTGTAAGTTACCGACTGTTGAAAACTTCAGCTGAAATGCAGCCAGGTCAAGATGAGGTTATATAAAAGTTTAAAGGCAACATTTTTAGGTCACATTCTCAGCAGTGCAGATTCCAAATGTTTCAGTAAGCAGACTGCACTTAACACTCTAGCTGACAGTATTTATTAAATTAATACTGTGCCTATAGACAGTTCATAAAGTGCATTTTTTACCATGCACACCATATAAGCGTATGCTGTACCATTCCCAGACAACCTACACAGCCAGGCATTTATTTGAGCTCAGGCACAGAAAGGAGAAAAGTTTAAAGTAGTTGTTTTGCCCAAAATACTTTAATAAAAAAAAGATGGCTTTTCTTTTCTTTCCTTCTCTGTGTGAAGATTACCTAATCTTTGAAATTACAAACAAAATTAAAAGCCTAGTCATTCTAAATACTTTATACTGTGCATGCTTATTTTCCTTTCTTAATACCATTACGTGTGCCAACTCTCACCACTGTGAAGAATCCCCACTACATAAAACCTTAGTTTTGATTTTTTCCCTTAGTAAAATGGCCTTTACAGTATTTTGGTTATGCATTCTTATGACTGGAGATTTATTTGAACATTTTAGACATGAAACCTCTTTGTAACTCTTGGGAATGCATTCTATTTGATTGCAAATCCTGAGAAAATATTCTTCATAGCTTCAATAAATTGAGTCTATGACTGCAGGCATGAATGGATCAGAAAAGAGAAACAATATAGCTCTAACAGCAGGGCACAACCTATCTGTCAGGAAAAAATCACTACATTTTCCTTGTGCATTTCCTTCAATTATTTTTGAAGCAGTTTTCTAGTGAACTAATACAACACATTACCTCCTATTTCCTGCTGGCTTCTGACTGAAATGGATAATTTGAAGTCTGGTGGAATCTTAACAATATATTATTTGACAGAGATAAAACTTTTTAAATGCTCTGAATTCATAACATTATTGTACCTTTGATGTGCTGTATGTATTTCATGGCTATCCTACCATTTGTGCTATGGTCCTCATTGATGGGTGATCTGAGGAATGAAAAATTTATTTGGCTTCTACATGGCAACCAAAGCAAGTGAAGGGCAAGGCTCAGATAGGCTGCTCATCCTTTGTGCTCCCACCAAATCCACTTCTAAATGTTCTCTTCCTTTCCTTTTTCCCTTCCAAGTTCAAATTTTTCACTTCCTACTTGATTCTACAGTTACTCATCTTTTTTTTTTTGGTTTTTTTTTAATGTGGAAATCTCTGTGGTTGATTGCTAGACAAGTTTACATTTTAATAATTGCTTATGCAGAATTATACAAGCTGGGAAGGCAAAGAATCAAGAACAAAACCAACATTCCACAAGAGGATGAGCTTCCAACTGTAGAAATAACAATGGTAATTAAAAAGGAGTTTTGCAATTATAAAATTGCTTTAGCTATAAAAAGAAAATAAATGAAAATACTCATGGTGTCGCTAACATCCTTGCATGATGAAACAACTACAAGCTAGTGTCCTTAAAGCATCATTTACAGGAGAAAGAAATAAGCCAACAAACTCTAAAAGCAGCTGGATTACCATAAATTAGCTAGCATTCCTTCCATAAACATATCAATAAATATATTATAAACCCTGTCAGAATTTCCCTTTTGTGGGTAGAATTGATATGCCAACTAAAAACCCCACAACCTTTATATACATACTTTCTGTATGTATGTTTCTTTCATTTTGTTTTCATGTATTCAGTTATACAGTCCTCTTTAACCTATTAATATACTAGTATCTTGTTTATATATGATTTACTTCAAGACACAGAATTTCGAATTTCTCTTTTGAATGAAGAAAACTTGTGTTTCATCTCCATCAAAACACGATGTGGCTACCAATATATTCCCCTTATCGAGGATGTCCTTAAAGAAGAAAAACAGTGTTTTGACTGACAATCTACTACACGTGAAAAGCATGCGGATCACCATGCAATCAACAGCAGCTAGCTCATTCAGGGCTAGGTCCCAAAATCATGGTCATAACTGGGGTCAAAATCATGGGACAGCAATCTCTGACTACTGGCATGTTCCAATCTGTTAAAGCTAACCCTCTCTCACAACCTTATGCTGGGGTGCAGAAAACCATGCAGAATATCCTGTTTCCAGTTCTTTAGATGCTTGCCTCCAAAATCAAGACCTGCGCTGGCCAGGGAATTTCTCCACAAACACCCCATTCCTTAATGTATTATAGGCAATGGGGTTTGGATTTATGCCTTTTTTTTTTTTTCCCTTCAGCCTACATGGGCTACCTGACCTCAAATAACACCTTCCAACAAAAAAAAAAAGGAAGTCACCTACTTTTTCATGCCAATCCACATACCACATTCCACTGCCTTTTTAGTTTCTAACTCCTGAAAGCTCTGATTAAACATGTCTTCCTACTTTTTCATAGAATGGCTATTTTATGTGGGGTATCACTGGCTCAGAAATAAAACCTGAAAGACAAAGCAACATAGAGTGATTTATTCAGCAACACAGGGGCAGTTTCTAGCATATGATGAACTGAAAAGCCACATGCAGAGTTATGAACTCCAGAAACTAAACTTCTTCCTGATTTTTTTTTTTGCTATTTTTGTCTAAAAGCAGAAATACTGTTTATCTCTCCCTGAGGATATATACATTATTAAATGCAATATGCATATACTTTAACTGCTTATGTTTCTACAAGTGAATTGGAAGCTTTTTCCTGGCTTGTGACTATTGGTCATAATCTGAAACATGTTCTAGCAGTTTCAGTTCTCTTGCATCTGTGTGTTGAACACTATCCTGTCTTTAGCATGATTTAAAAATTGTCCAGACGTACAAAACCAGCATTTGGTTTTTTTAGGCCTCTTTAGCATATGGAGTATATTTGTAGGAAGAGCCATGAGAGGAGAATACATATACTGAAATTCACAGTTCCTCAAAGATAAACTTTGTAAAGTTTGAGAATTGTTTCTCAATCAGTAATTTAGTGATGAAAGAGAAAAGCAGAAAGATAAAGTCCACAGTGTCCAGAAAGGACAGGCACTTTTTTTAAATGGCATCATTTAAATCTGTGTGTGCCTGAGAACGTGTGCAAAGATCCTGGATGTGCACAATTGCATGCAGCAGTCAGCAATCTAAAGGAGATTCTGCATTGATGAATTATAAGTACATTTGGCACCACTCTGCACTGGGAAACTACAGGTAGTTAAAAATTTCTGAGAGAAAATTGCAGCTGGTATCCTCAAATCTTTACTTTTATTAACAAAAAATGTTAGGCTGCCAATGTGAGGCAGTACAGTGCTTTGTCTACCTGCTGAGGAAAAAGACTGAGAACAAAGATTCAGTGTTTGTCGAAATGAACAATGGACATAGTCTTGTATTAACTCACAGACTGAGCCAGCTGGACATGCACAGCTGTGGTACAGTGACACTGCTGGTGAGTGCTGTGCTGGAGTTATTAAGCATAGCTGCAAGGTTGTATATTTTACTTCAGACCTGTTACCAAGACATAAGATAGTATGTACTCCTAGATACAGACACTCAAATTACATTCCAGCTTATGCCTTGTTTATGCCTTGGCTTCATGTTTTCAGATAGGTTTCTTTGGACAAAATTTTCCAAATGGCCTTCAAGTTTGGACGCCTTTACCATTGCAGGAAATCAGGCTTATTCTTAGGAAGTAAATCGTTTACATTTGGCCATTACATCCAAGGCTGTTCTGCAGGGATGCAATTTTGGACTGGTAGCTTTTAAAAATCTTGTTTTCAAGACTTTCCTTCATGCCTCTATTTTCCACCCCTGCACTGAAAAATACAAGTCTACAAACATTTAAAGAATACTCTTGAGTACTTCTGTAATAAATATTCTAATACTGACAGTAACTTCCAAGACTTGCTGGCTTGCTCTGTGTAGTTATTCTTGGTCTTCACTTACCACAGCAAGGTTGGCTAAAACCATGTTGAGATGCAAACTGCTCTACCTTATAAACAGTCCTGTATACAAAAATGAAGTCGAAATTCGTCACAGGGAAGACCAACTCCTATATATATGAACAATAAATTAAATATAATGCAAAAATAACTGGCAAGGCAACAAAAAACATTGACAGGACTGGAGGTCTGTATTAAACCTCAGGCAGCATAAAAATTAATGATATGACACTTTCCAAAATTAAAATTCAAGGAAAGAAAGAGGAGACCACTGTCATATCAGTAGCAGAAATATTCTATACAAAAGAGACTATATTTTTTCCCTAAGTCTTATTAAGGCTTTAGATGGAGAATTGCATTGCCTGAGAGATTTTATAACCATGCTTTTCAAAGAAGCTAAAGAAAAGCTGGAAAAAGTCCAAAGCAGAGATGAAGAGGTTCAGAAAATATGAACTATGAAGAGAGACTGAAGAAATTAGCTTTGTTTAGTCTAGAAGAAAAGACATGATAGGAGGCTTTCATGCATACAAGATTGCTTGTACGGGGACGGCAACCAATCTCTATTGCCTACTGAAGGAAGGACAAGAAGAAATCAGTCATTTCCAATACAGAAAACTGTACTGTGAAAGCAACTCTACAAGAAGAGAGGCGTAAGCAAGCTGCATGGGAAAGCTATGGAACTAAACTGAACAAATGGTTTACAAAAACACGTTGGGCAATTGGAAATTGTCTGCTGCACTTGAGCCTCTTTAAGCTCTCCTTAAGTACTGGAAGGTGTTATAGGGTCTCCTTGGAGCTTTCTCTTCTCCAGCATGAACATCTCAACTCTCAGCCTGTTTACACAGGAGAGATGCTTCAGCCCTCGGATCATCTTCATGGCCCTCCTCTGGGCTTGCTCAGCAGGTCCACAAATTACTTATGCTGGAAGCCCCAGAGCTGGATGCAGTACTTTGGTGGGGTCTCACAAGGGCAGAGCAGAGACGAAGAAATTCCTCCCTCAACCTGCTGGCCATGTTTGCTTTGATGCAGCCCAGGACACGACTGGCTCTCTGGGTTGCAAGTGCACCTTTCTGGGTCATGCTGAGCTTCTCAACCATCAATATCCCCAAGTCCTTCTCTGCAGGGCTGCTTTCAACCTGTTCTCTGCCTAACCTGCATTCATGCTTGGGACTGCCCTAAAACTGGTGCAATGTTTTGCACTTGGCCTTGTTGAACTTCATGAGGGTTGCATAGGCCAACCTCTCAAGTTTGTCAAGATCCCTCTGAGTGGCATCCCAATTTGGGTTGTCTTTCTTTACTGAGATGCCAATTTTCATGACCTGTTAGAACTTCCTTAAAAATGCTGCTCCTCTGCTGAATTTGTGTGCTTGACTGTGCTTGAAAACAGTATCAGGGGGATAGGAAGAGTGGAATTTGTTACACAGACATATCCAAACAGACACAGAGCACGATCACAGATGTCTCATCTCCTTACAAAATTTGGCTAAAAAAAGAATCTACCCCCATTCAAATCATAGTCAAAGTAATTTTGATGTATACATTCTCAGTTCCTAGGAACTATTTTCACTATCATATTTGTTAGATTGAAGTGCTTGCTAACAAAGCGAGGCTACTAAAAGAATCTGCTAGGCTGAAACTCCAAGGCCCACATGTCCCAGAGTAATTTCCTAGAGAACTTCCTAATACTGTGTGAAAGTATCCCTAGGCTGAACTGCTGCAGAGTACTGCTTGTGCTTTCATTCTGTTTTGCAGGCAAGGTCTGCAGCCTCAAAAAGGCTATAAGAATTATTCCTCACTAAGGATCAAACTATTTGATGTCTCTAATGTCACAGAAGTTGTCAGACTGTCCTATTTCAGATATTTTAGGAGGTTTTGTTTCAGAGAATAAAACTAATATTTTCCACTGGATAGTGGAAAATATTAGTTTTATTTTTTCAGGGGAAAGAGGGAGGTATGTGCTACACATCAGACTTTTTTAGCTCCTGCATGACTCTCTCCAGAACTGCTTACTCTACTCCACGTGCTGTGCGACTTGGCAATGCTACGGTATCAAGCAAACTGCTAAGACAACTTTCTCAAAATTTCCTCCCGCTCCCAACAATTAAAGTAATTAAAGTGACACAATTTGGGAGACAACGGTAATTGATATAGATATAATGCTATACATGATTTGAATTTAGAAAGCATGAGTCACAGCAGGCAGCACTTCTGTCATGGATTAACCCAGCAGGCACCTTAACACCACACAGCCACTCACTCCTGCCAACAGTGGGATGGGCTAGAGAATCAGAAGAAAAACAAATAAAATCTGTGGGTAAGACAAAGATTAAAAGGAGAGAAAAAGAAAGGAAAAATAATAACAACAATACTGCTATTAGTTATTACTGTTATAAGAATTAAAATATACAAGTGATGCCCAATGTAATTGCTTATCACTCACTAACCAATGCCCAGCCAGTTCCTGAGCAGTGAGCCACCACTCCCATGCCAATTCCCCAATTTTATCATACAGCATGACACCACACAGTATGGAACTTTCCTCTGGCCAGTTAGTGCCAGCTTTCCTGGCTGTATCCCTTTCCAACTTCTTGTGCCCCCCAGACTACTTGCTGGTAGAGTGGGGTGAGAAGCTGAAAAGTCCTTGGCTCAATATAAACACTACCTTACAACAACTAAAACAGTAGTGTGTTATCAACATTATTCTCATCCTAATTCCAAAACACAGTGCTGTACCAGCTAATAGGAAGAAAATTAACTCTATCCCAGACAAAAACAGGATGACTTCTAATAAAGCCATGTAAGAACCTGATTCTGAAGAATTTTTGACTTTGTGTAAGCAGGTCAACAGGGCTAATGATGTATCTAAAATCTACAGGAATGGGAAAGGCTTTGCAGTATTCAACACAACTCTTAT
Source organism: Rhabdornis inornatus (assembly GCA_013397075.1). Classification (NCBI taxonomy): domain Eukaryota; kingdom Metazoa; phylum Chordata; class Aves; order Passeriformes; family Rhabdornithidae; genus Rhabdornis; species Rhabdornis inornatus. Next base: position 1,636,743 of record VWZS01010571.1, on the reverse strand, counting down.
GACCTCTGGGATAAAATAAAGGCTAGACATAATATGTACCCATATTTTCTATGCACTTTTCACCTCATGTATATACATTATGTGGCTTGCAGTTCCACTAAGTAGCAGACTGCTTGGGAGTTTCAGCTGGGGCGTGTCAAGGATTCTTACTCATAAATTTAATAGATCATTTTATTTGCTCAAAATAATCTCTTGGCAAGACATCTTACTTCCCTGCCTCCAAGGCATTGTTTGCAATAAAAGCCTGAAAATAACTATACCAGGCAATTTAGTTATTCAGTCTCCTTCTTCATGAAATGGAATCCCTTCCAGTCTGTGTTCTTCCTAATGTGGTTATTCTTACTCTGTATGTGCATGTTGTGCAACTGCTTCTGCATCAAACTGGACAGAAACTTGTGTAGAATAAGGGAATGACTAAATGCCAGTACTCTCTATTGCACAGCTCAGTTGTGAAGTTTGTCCTTTGTCTAGTCTTGTTAACTCTAGACCAAGTTCATAAGACAGACTATATCTAATATATAGATAGAGTGCACTAACAGTTTTTGTGCAAGTAGGAAAAAAAGTGGAGAGCTACAGTTACTGTGATAACACAGAGAAGACATTAAAAATTACAAACCAGGCTTTTTATTTTATATTTCTGTCCCTTCTAGACACTCCATTTTAAGCAACTGGCCTTTAAGAAACTCCAGGCACATCACTTCCTAGCACAAAGTTAATCTTCCCTCTCATGAGCACATTACTGTTTATTCATCAATTCTCTTAGTTATTTTAAACACATATCTTTCAAGTTGTGTAATGACAGAACAGTTCTTTTTTAATATACAAGTTATTCGTTTTTTCTACCACATGACTGTCAGCAACACCCAGCTATGTATTGCACACATCTTTCAATGACTTTTTTCCCGATGATTGGAAGATATTATGCAATGTTTAGTAATTAATAGCATTTTTAAGAGTGTTCTATCAGATCTGCAATAATTGATTGCTTCTACCTAATTAAAAGAAGAAAAGAACAGGGTAAAGATTTGTATATGATATGGTATTTTGCTAAAGTGTGGTTTCACGTTGTGGCAAAATGTGTATGTTCTGTCTTGTGCATAATCAATCCTGCCTGATTGTGTAATATGAAGGTAATGGAGATGAGAGATGCTCTGATAGGTGAACAAAAAGCTAAATCTCTTTTTCACTTCATCTGTGATTATGTTGTGAGGAATATAAGCTCTGCAGCTGCTTGTTTGCAACTCACAAAAACACACTGGGACACAGATTGCTAACGGATGTAAATGAACAGCTTTCTTTCACTTCATAGGATCAAAGGTCCCAGTATATAAATGTATAAACATTTGGTCACCTCTGCTGAATAAAACATCTGAAAACACATGTCCACAAGTATGTCCACAAGAATTCTAATGAAAACCAAGGAAATTCTACCATGTGCTTGAATTTGAATACATGCTCTAATGATTCACTGACTAGAAACACTTCACTGAGGCAGAGACTAGATGCCTATATCTACAGTTACTTTTGATCTGCTACATACAAAGGAAGTACATGAAAAAGCCTTTTGATAGAGAATACTAGGGTTTTCCTCTTTATGCCTTCACAGACAAAAGAAACCAACTTGAACTCTGAAGTACAGTAAATGTTTTTAGTTTCAGGTATAGAGTTCAAGGGTATTTTTTGGTTCATGATGCAAATTCTAAATATTTCTTTAAAATAAATGCTTTCTCCTTCTAGGGGAAAAAAAGCTTTAAAATTACTGAATGGTTTCACTTTCTCTGGTGAAAAAAATGCTACTGGCATTACACTGGTACAAAACTCTATGCAACCCTGCAGGAAAACATCATCACTCAATCCCTTTAAAGTATATTATTCTCTTTACATTGTGGTACATTTTGCAAATCCCAAAACCTGACTCTTAGTAAACAAATGTGTTGCACACCCACTACAATTTGAAGGAAATAAAACACTTCTGTTTTTTAAGGGGTAAGGGCTCAGCTCAATGAGTTAGCTATCTGTTAATCAGACAATGCAATTTCTCACTTTTTTGGGTATGGGAGAAGGTTTAACTTTGATGGAAGAACTTCAAAAACAAAAAATATCCCATCTGACTTGTGCATGCAGACAGATTACAGCTGTGATTAGCACACAGAATATGCCTGCAAAAAAAGAACACCAATAAGCAAGGTATTCTTGTCAAGAACATACGCACCAACATATTTTTTTACTCCAAATTATCTAGAACGACATTTCACAGACATGACACAGATTTGCCAAACAGCAATGTCCTGGATTCCACCCCAGACGGGAAGGGTTATGCCCTGCACCGAAATCCACACTCCTCCAACAGGTATCTACCTCCCCTTGGGAGGCAACCATTAGCTTCCTTACTCTCGGGACAATAAACACCAACAGAGGACAATGCCTCAGAAAGTCATAAATGGTGAAAGCCTTGTCATCTGACTTTAGCCGCTGTCCTAGTTTCAGCCAGGGCAGGGTTAATTTTTACAGTAGCCAGGGAGGGGGCGTGGCCAGGCCCTAACGTTATTCAATACCATCTCACAGCAATTTCCAGGGACTGGATGCCCATCAGAGGGAGAAATTGTGGCGGACGAAACGCTCTGGTACTGCTTTACTTTCCCTCTGTCATGGGCGGGTATGCCTTCCACTAGACCAAGTTGCTCAGAGCCCCATCCAGCCTGGCTTTCCAGAGATGGAATAAAGAATTTCATCCTAGCATCTAATCTAAATCTACTCTCAGTGTGAAAGCATTACTCCTTTTCCCAATCCTACCTGCCCTTTTAAAAAGCTCTTTTGAAGGCTCCCTTCAGGTAGTGAAAGGCCACAATAAAGTCAATCCACAGGCTGAACAATTCCAATTATTTAAGTCTTTCCTTGTAGGAGAGGTCGGGCCCTCAGATCATTTTCATGGCCCTCCTCTGGAGTCTCTCCAGCAGGTCCATGTCCTTCCTGTGCTGTCACCCCAGAGCTGGAAGCAGAACTGCAGGTGGGGTCTGACAGAGCAGAGCAGAGGGGCAGAATCCCCTCCCTGGCCCTGCTGGCCACGCTGCTTTGGATGCAGCCCAGGACACACTTGGCTCTCTGGGCTGGGAGTGCCCATGGCTGGGTCATGTCCAGCCTCTCCTCCAGCAGCACCCCCAAGTCCTACTGGGCAGGGCTGCTCTGCATCTGTCCATCCCCAGCCTGTGCCGATACCAGTTAAATCTCATGAGATTTCCATGGACTGGTTCCTGAACTTGTCCCGGTCTGTCTGGGTGGCATTCCATCCTTCAGGTGTGTCAACCCCACCACTCAGCTTGGTGTCATCTGCAAACCTGATGATCCCTTCCTCCATGTAATTGAGAAAGACATTAAACAGAACCGGTCCCAGTATGGACCCCTGAGAGACTCATGTCCATCAGCACTCTGAGCCCTTCACCACCACCCACTGGGTGATACCATCCAACCAATTCCTTATCCAGCAAACAGTGAACAGATAAGCTGTTCTTTCTTGTACCGTTATATTTAGAGAAGCAAAATATTCTGTGATATATGATATTGCACTCACTATGCTCTTCAGCTTTCTGCTGAGAATACTGACTGCAAGAAGGGAGAAAAACTATTTCAACTAGCATAAAATGTTAAACCTGTCCAGGTAAGAGCAGTCCGTGTATCTTACACGGTCTCTCTCTCTTGCTGATCTTTTAGAGTTTTTTTACAGACAGGGCTCTCATCATCACAATCACTTCTCTCTCAGTTCTTTATCTTGAGACACTTGAGGTTTTTCTTTTATGAATCACTGTACAGTAAAGAGGCCTACTTCAGATGGTATACTCTATCTTCTAAGTTAAAAGGGCAGACAATAATTTTGGCTTTGCCCTAATATACACAATTCTGCAGCTATCTCATTCTTTGTGTCAAGAATTTCCCGAAGTATTTCCTAGGATAATCCGTAGTGCAGTAATTCCTCCTCACACATTAGCCAGCACAATTGTCTGATGCATTTTGCACAGTTCAGAGTCCAACTCAGTCACTGCTCACTCAATTTTCCCTCACCACACACGCAATTGCCTGACTAGGTCCTTCTCGTTCAGTGACACTCCACTTTCCACAGGAGCACATGCCAAGCATACAAAGGCCGGGGAATGCAGAGGAACTGACCATTTTTGGAATTGAATTACTTCAAAGCTGTTTCACACGCTCAAGCCACTTTTAATCATTCAGAATATGACATGATGTAGGGAACCTACCTTTTAACCTTTAGATTTCCTGTTACCTGGAATTCATATTACGTGGGAAATTCTTAGCTGAAGTAGTGTTAGTCATTTTGTTCATTAAACAAAGCTGCTAAGGGAGAGTTTCAGCTGCAGTACAGCGATAGTAATTTCATTCCTAAGGCCAAGTTGTTTGCGGGTCATCCCCACACACCTTTTTCCAGTGACAAGGAGAGGTGGAGTGGAAAGGACAGGGCCGGTTCCCTCTCCTCTCTTCCCCCGCAGCTCTCCCAAGGCTGGGCAGGAAGGACTAACGGGAATTCACGTTATTCCCCTTTTGTGAACCCAGTGTCCCGTGCGCTGTGTATTGGAACCAGTGGGCAGGCACAGAAGGTCTCATTAAGTGAATTGGGTTAATTAGGTGAAGGATGCTTTCACCAGCGCCTGGGACAGCCGGAGGCAAGGGCGCCTGGGCGCACCTCTCCTCCAGGGCCCCGCCAGGTGCCGGAGGGCAGGGCGGGCAGGCCGAGCGGGCGGTGGGACAGGCGGGAGCGGGTGCCTGGCAGGGTTCACGGCCGGCCGGGGCAGCTCGGGCCCCGCGGCCTCGGCGCGGCCCCCGCAGCCGCCNGCCCCCCGGCCCCTGCGGAAAGTTGTCCCTGGCCCCGGAGCCACACGGCTCCCGCCTCCCGCTTCCTGCCCCGCCGCCGCCGATTGGCCCGCCGTGCGCCCAGGAATGCGAGCCATCCCTTTATAGCCGCGCTCGGCCGCCGGCGCCCGCAGAGTCCCGGCAGCGCCGCCACAGCTGCCCGCCGCTGCCAGCCCTCCCGCGCCGGGACAGTCGAGGCACCCGCGGATATTGGTCGCCGGTAGCCAGAGGCCGGCGCTGACCGCCCAGATTGCTCTTGCCGCAGGTAAGTGCTGAAGCGGCTCCCGCCGCGCTGGCTGTCCCGTCCGAGCGCGGCCGGGGACACCTGCACCGTGCCCGCTGCGCAGCCTCCCTGCCGGGGAGCCTGCCTGGCGCCGGTCGTGGGTGCGACGGCAGCGCGGTGACCTTCCTCGTGTGTGTCCCCAGGCTGGTTCAGGGACAGACCTTTGCCATGGGGCCAGCGACTGCTCTCTGCCTCCTTCTCCTCGTGCTCGGCGGCTCAGAGACCAAGCGCACTGCAGGTAAGGCCAACTCTGTGCTGGTACGTGGGGCAGCCAGGGAAAGGGGAAACAAAAATTAAAAATCTGGGGACTGTGTAGGCAGATGAAGTTGTGCTCCGTGGTAAAGAGCTCCAAAGATCTCAATGAACAAAAGCGTTTTAATCTGAGCATCAGCTAGTTGGAAACAGGAAATTTCTCTCTGGTGTGGAATTTGTGTAACCTTCAGAAACAGGAACGCAGAGTCTCTAGAACTTGAGCATGTAGTTTGTCTACCTCTGCGCTGAGCAGGGAAAAGGAGGAGCATGATGTAGGAAGAAGGAATGGAGTAGCAGGCTGCCGTTTTGGTGCCATAGAGAAGCTGCTACTGCTGTCACTCAGCTGGATTATGCCATGTCGCTTTGCCGTGTCCTAACATAGGAATATTGCAGTCTGGGCTTTGCTGTCTATTTCTGTGCTGGTAAAGTGTAGTGAGGTGCCAGAATGGCTGCTACCTTCGTGTGTCAGTCAGCAGGTACCTGGCACTCCTGTGCCGACTGGCTCCTGTACAAGAATGCACATGTACTGCTGCACAGCAGCTCCTGGTGGGACTGCTGTACCATCAAAGCCACTGTCTGTGTTCTGATGTGAGGCACTGTGCCTTGCACGATGTGCACCAGGAGACAAATGTTAAGCAGTCCTGGGAGATTTGCACCTACTCAGCCTCTTGTCCTTTTCTCACGATGCTTGTCCTGATCTCTCTCTCTGCAGAGTCCAGGAATGATGATAACAGTGTCTTCGATCTCTTTGAACTCATTGGCTTCATGCGGAAGGGAGCCGGGCGCCGGGCCCCTGGGGTGTACCTGGTGAAGGGACCAGAATCCTCCAGCCCTGCTTACCGTATTGAAGATGCCAGTCGCATCCCTGCTGTCCCTGATTCCAAGTTCCAAGACTTATTAGATGCCATCCATGCTGAGAAGGGCTTCATTCTCCTGGCCACTCTCCGGCAAGCCAAGAAAAGCAGAGGCACGCTGCTCTCCGTGGAACAGAAAGATGGCTCTGGTCATGTCTTCAGTCTAGTATCAAATGGCAAGGCAGGCTCCCTGGACCTGAGCCTTTCTGTTGATGGCAAGCAGCAGTTAGTGTCGGTAGAGGATGTCTTGCTAGCTACAGGACATTGGAAGAATATCACCCTGTTTGTGCAGGAGGACCGAGCTCAGCTCTATGTGGGGTGTGAGAAAATGGAGAACGCTGAACTGGACATCCCCATCCAGAACATCTTCACTAGGGACCTGGCCAGCAGTGCCAGGCTCCGTATTGCCAAAGGAGGAGTCAATGACAACTTCCAGGTAAGACTTGCACTTATGTTTTTGCCTAGAATTTTCAGTCATCTGTTTTGAAGGTGCATTAGCTACTCAATGAGCCTAAATAGTGACAAAAGACCTCCAAATCTACTAAACTTTACTAATGGAATTTGAAGGGAAAAGCATTAGATTTGCAGGGGTGGAACTTTCTGCAGCAATAAGAAGGCCCTGAAGCTTCCAGACAGGTAGTTTCAGCTTCATTGCTCAGCTTCTTATAGGAGATTCAGAAATCCGTGGGTTTTTTCCTTCCTGCCTGGAGAGTTGCCAAGTCCTTATGCTCAAGGATAAGACTTAGGAAGCAGGGCTGGTTTTCATTAAGGAGAATAGAGCAATGTGTTTCACTTTTCTGTCTGTCCATCATGAAATTGGTCTGTAAGATCTTGCATGACCTTCAGTCTCTCTAAGTGCACTTCTTCCCCTTGCAGTTGCTGCAAGTAGCTGTAATTCTTCCTCTGTCCACAGGGTCTGCTGCAGAATGTGCGGTTTGTGTTTGGAACAACTCTGGAAACTATCCTGCGGAACAAAGGCTGCTCGAGCTGTAAGTTTACAATCTTCTGAATCCAGTGACCTATTAAAAATAAGATTTCTCATTACATTAGAAAGACAAGTTGAAACAGAACTCAGAAGTATGCTGACATGCAAATCCACGTTGCATAAGAAATAAGATTAAATTTCTGCAGGCACCCTAATGGATCTGATGGCAGCTGTTTAGCAGGTGTTAGCCTGAAATGATAAATGCATGTGGTATAAAATGCATTTACTTCACATCCATTTTTTTTCTCTTAGCCACTAGTGCAATCATTACTTTGGACAACCCCATCAACGGTTCCAGCCCAGCTATCCGCACTAATTTCATTGGCCATAAAACAAAGGACATCCAAGCAGTCTGTGGATTTTCCTGTGATGAACTGACTAATATGTTTGTGGAACTGCAAGGGCTACGGTCCATGGTTACAACACTTCAAGACAGAGTTCGCAAAGTGGTGAGTGATGGTTAACTTCATGGTACCTTTCATTAACTAGCACTTAGTGAATTAATTATAACCTGAATTTTGAGAGCCTTTGTAAACAGCAAAAAATTTACTTTGACTTTTTTGAAAAAGGGTATTTTTGTATTAAATTCTAAATGTCTTCTTTTTGATTTTCACCCCCAAGACTGAAGAAAATGAAATCATTGCCAAAGTAGTCCAGATCACTCCTGGAGCATGCATTCATAATGGAGTCCTGCACAAGAATAAAGAGGAGTGGACTATTGACAGCTGCACTGAATGTACTTGCCAAGTAAGATTCCTCACATTCACAAATCACTTGAATATAAAGTTATAAATTGGAATTAACAGATATTTCTAAACAGCGTTGTTTGTTAGAGTGAATCATACACAGAACTGGGCATACTACAGAAGCCATTGAATCACTCAGTTTATTTCATTCTACTAGATCTCTGCTATAAAGGCAGCTTCCATACTTTGTCTCAACAGCAGTATTCTAGATAATTATATGAAACGTGACTCTGATATAGCTATTAACACTTTCAGTTCCTTAATTGGGAGAATGCCTGTATTCTTTATATAAGTCCATCAGTAAACTGAAAGTCAGCATCAACAGAACAAATGTATAGTACTATTAGCTTTGCTACATCTACCTTCTGTCCTCACTGAACCTCCTGCTGACTTAGTAGAAAAAGACATTCTAGTACTCAGTAAAGGCACTTAAACTTGTGGTGTTTATCTAGAAAATGCTTCTAGGTGTGTCCTGTTAGCTTTTACAGATTATATGGAACAGCAGCCCCTTTTGGATTTCAGTTTAGCTGTTTAAATCCCGGGATCACCTGGCAAGATACTTTGTGTTTCACTTTTGCTGAATGTTGTAAAGATACACAAAACATACAGTTTCAGGGTTTCTTGAAACTATTTGCTCATTCCATTTAAGTATACCTTAGCAAAAGCATTTTGGGGCACCAGTGAACCAAGAGTGGGGTAACTAGCATGCCACTGATTAGAAACTAAAAGTTGACTATTTGTATATGTGCAATACAAGGCAACACAAATTCTGCATCTGCTTCTTTAGCTCTCTACATCTTTTGTCTTGTAGTCAACAAATGATACTGTGACTTTTGCATTTGCCTCGTTCCTACCAACCTGCTTACTCCATGTTAGCTGTAATTGCCTTAATCTAGTAATTTGCTTGGGGAGATTAAAATAGTAATCAGGAGAGTAAAATAGTAATCATTCTTCTGACCAAGATGCTACCTTCAAGAAGCAAAACTACAGACAGCCCTTTAGCTCTTACTGAGATTGGAGGTGGGTGTTCTTACCCTGCCTGTTTGGCTTACAGATCAAAAACCCCTAAGTATAAATTCTAGATTGCATGGCGCTTGAGCAGAGTCCACTAAACTAATTTTATCTTTACTGTATAATCATCTTAAATCCATATTAACTGAAAAGGAAGTTAGCTTCTCATTCTTGTTTCATTCCTTTGAAATCTTGACCTTGTACTTTGGGTATCACATAATAGTCATTTACTCGAGCCAGCATCTGCTAGCTGATAAACTTCTGCAGAACCAAAATATTTCTGCTTTTGACTGAAAAATAATGGGCGAGAATGGAAACAAGATGAAGTTTGACAGAAAATTGGGTTGTATTAGTTCTGAATACAAGGGTCTCTGCTTTAGATATGCTACTGAGTCTTAGAGTTCTGCAGAAAAGGTCTCTATTATTTACCCAGATGCCAGACATGGTTTATATTCCACCTGGTAACTGTAATTCTCACAACTCTTTATAGAACTCTGCCACTATATGCCGGAAAGTGTCCTGTCCTCTCATGCCTTGTTCCAATGCCACCGTGCCTGATGGGGAGTGCTGCCCTCGGTGCTGGCGTAAGTACTTAATACTTTCACAGTTCTGTATCAGTTGTGCACATCTAACTAGACACATGCTGCTCTGCAGTATACCAGAACTGGATCTCCAATGGTAACCTTGTACTTCTGAAGTAGGTTAAGCTGATGTGTCTAATCACTTACATGATACATGCTCAAATACTTTCTATGGGCCTTTATCCCGTACAAAGAAGGAAGATGCATGTGGCTTGTGAGGGCAGTTGTGTCCTTTTTTGCGGAGAGAGGGGTGTATATGGAAAAGCATGTACCTGGAGTCTTATACAGAGCTGTATCCCTCTGCAGCTAGCGACTACGCAGATGATGGATGGTCTCCTTGGTCTGAATGGACCTCGTGTTCTGTGACCTGTGGTAATGGGATTCAGCAGAGAGGCCGTTCCTGTGACAGTCTCAATAACCGCTGTGAAGGCTCCTCTGTACAGACTCGGACTTGCCACCTTCAGGAGTGTGATAAGAGATGTGAGTACTTAATCTACTCATGCTGGTGGTAAAACGGGGGCTGCTTTTATTGGCTGAATGTTAAAAGCGAAGATTAACATGTAGCTCTGTCACTGGCATGGATCCTGGGCTTCTAGCTTTAAGGGCTTGTATTAACAAGGTAGAGGGGAGCGGATAGTTAATGCAGTAAGCAGGCATGTTTGGGCACTGCTCCCAGAATGAAATGTGATGCCAATTTAGGTATGAAATTTCCCTGGTTGCAGAACTTGATCTGTGACAGTCAGGAGGCTATCCATTACACATGGAGTCTTTGGTACAGTCCTGGTACTGACTGTGTCCTAGGTGCTGTACAGCTGATGTCTTCAGAAACTATGAGTAACAGAAATCTCTCTTATAGTTAAACAGGATGGTGGCTGGAGTCACTGGTCGCCATGGTCATCATGCTCTGTCACTTGTGGCACGGGCATCATTACTAGAATTCGTCTTTGCAACTCTCCAGTACCACAGCTGAATGGCAAACCTTGTGAGGGTGAAGCAAGAGAAAACAAACCCTGCCAGAAAGATCCTTGCCCAAGTAAGTGTGTCCTGGTGGTAACTAGTTTTGGTAGCTTAAATAGTGAATGTCTTGAGTAGTTACTAAATAAGCTTGTTCTAGTATTCTCTCTTTAAACTTAGAGGTGGGCTATGTGAAACCTCACAGGTTAGTTTCAGATGAAACTATTTTTATGCCTTTTCCCTGGAGTCCGTTAATTCTGTCATTTATGTCAAACAGTGTCTGAAATGCTCTCACTACAAAAGTAAAGTCCTTAGTCAGGTAGAAACTAGTTGTATAGCTTTAAATTCAGTGCTACATGTTTTCTAACTTTTTCTCCCTTTAGTTAATGGCAATTGGGGACCATGGTCTCCGTGGGATGCTTGCACAGTGACATGTGGAGGAGGACTTCAGAAACGAAGCCGTCTCTGCAACAATCCCGAGCCTCAGTATGGTGGGAAGACTTGTGTAGGTGAAGCTAGAGGGACTCAGGTCTGCAACAAACAGGACTGTCCAATTGGTGAGTATCCATTTGCCCATAAACATCTGAAGGTTGTTGATAATCTTGAAAATACCAATGTAAAGTCTGCAAACCTCAAGTGCTAGAATTTTAAACCAGGATATCAGCCAAATACAGTACTGTAGCAGCATGGTAAAGCATGCTTTATCATAGCATTTCCTTGCTTGTTTCACAGATGGGTGTCTGTCTAATCCCTGCTTTGCGGGGGCTACATGCACCAGTGCCCCTGATGGTTCCTGGAAGTGTGGTCCCTGTCCTGCTGGCTACCATGGTGATGGTATTCACTGCCAAGATATTGATGAGGTAAGAAGACTATAGTTTGCTCCTTGAAAGGGAATGAAAGAAAACAGAGAATAGAATCACTGTTTTACAATGCTAACTGTTGTTCTCCTTTATCTCAAACTCATATTTCAGTGCAAAGAGGTTCCTGATGCCTGCTTTGTCTTCAATGGAGTGCAGAGGTGTGAGAATACTGAACCTGGGTACAACTGTCTGCCTTGTCCACCACGTTTCACTGGAACTCAGCCGTTTGGCCGCAGCGTTGAGGATGCCATGACTAACAAACAGGTATTGTCAATTTGAGAATTGTTCTGGGCTATGAAATCTCACGAAGTTTCTAAAAAACAGAAAACACCTATGTGTTTTAGGCAAAAAAGACTTGGAGCATTTAATAAAACACCATCTTCAGTGATTCAGAACAGAAGCATTAACCAGTTTCTTTTGAAGATCAAAAGGAGTTTTAAATATTATTGTCCTCCACAGTCATGGAGGGTTTGGACGTTGCACGTAATTTTAGGAGTAATTCAGAAGTAAATCAGTATTCACTGATACAAGTGTATGTGCCTCAGATATCTTAGTGCTTGGTTCCATTTGATAATACATAAGGTGTGAACAAGAAAAATAATTAGTGCTAAGACTGGCTCTGGAGTTGAGGACCAGAAGAAAGCCAGGCTTTTCTTTTTTTTTTTCCCTGATTGATTAGGATATATTTGAATCTCTGGGGGAAAAGTGAGGAAGAAAACAATGTTTTCAGTGAGTTTAATTTCTATGTGGTCTTCTAGGTCTGCAAGCCACGTAATCCATGCACAGATGGAACACATGACTGCAACAAGAATGCCAAATGCAATTACCTTGGCCACTTCAGCGACCCCATGTATCGCTGTGAATGTAAACCAGGCTATGCTGGCAATGGCATCATCTGTGGAGAAGATACTGACTTGGATGGATGGCCAAATGAGAACCTGGTTTGTGTTGCCAATGCTACTTACCACTGTAAAAAAGTAAGTTTATACTCTTTTACCATCTGCCATTATAGCAGTCTAAGGTATTAAACTATTCCCTCTGTAAATAACCTTCTAGGGATAGAGGAGGTGTAGGGATACCATTGTCAAGGCATTGCTAGGAGGCTCTTGCTTTTGCTGTATTGCTTTATATATTCTTGTGATGTGGGAAAAAATGAATCCTGATTGTTGTAAATGTTCTAGGAAGATTCTATTTAGGCCATACCTATATCAGCTTTGTTCTGATAGCTGTCTGCAAGGGAAAAAAAGCAGGGTAAGATTCTCAAAATCTTTTTGACGAAAAAAAAATTAAAAATTATTTGACTGTGGCTTCATAAGACTTATCACTGTAATGACTAGCTTAAATGGAGTGAATTACAGTAAGGTTACTCCTACCTGATTGAGGTGTTACGATTTTGCCTCATGATTAGATTTTTCCTGCTCAAGTCCATATTGTAATAATGCCAGGAGTGAGCATCTCTGTGTACTTCTTTCTTTATAGGATAACTGCCCTAATCTGCCTAACTCAGGGCAGGAAGACTATGATAAAGATGGGATTGGTGATGCCTGTGACAATGATGATGATGATGATGGCATTCCTGATGACCGGGTAAGGAAACAGAGAAGAACAGCCTTGAATGTGGCTTTCCCATTCCCCTTCCCAAAGCTGGATCTAGCTTCTAACCTTCAGAGAGGACCGTAGGAAATTGCTGGCACTGACAGCTATCCTAGAAACCTTAGATATGCATAATTATGCAGACAAACTCTCTGCATCTGTTTGAGCTTTGGAAGTCAATTTTCATTTTTCATTCAGCCATTCATACACTTATGCCAGCAACGGGTGTTTGAGATAGTAGCATCTGAATTTTAACTGTTTCCCCACCTTTTATTTCTTCTTTCATATAGCAGTACAAGCATAAACAGAATCTGGTTAAAGCTTTAATTTGACTCTTTTAAAACTTGATTTTTCTCACTTTTGCAGGACAACTGTCCATTCATCTACAACCCACAGCAGTATGACTATGACAGGGATGATGTTGGTGACCGCTGTGACAACTGTCCCTACAATCACAACCCTGATCAAACTGACACTGACAACAATGGAGAAGGAGATGCATGTGCAATAGATATTGATGGAGATGGTAGGTGGCCTCTAATCACTCTTTTAGATGAATCTAATGGATCAGTGTAATCCTGATTTCCCACCAAAATTTCATCCCTGAACACAAAAAAGTTCCCTTGTGGTGGTTTCAGGACATGAAGGCTACTGAAGGAACAGTTAGGGCTAATGGAAATTCACTTTGGAATATATACATTTTGGCACAGTTCAATTCTAGCTCCACTCTCACAAGGCAGTTAGGAGCAGAAGTGTATGGCAGAGCTAGTGATGAATCATGTTTCAAGGCTTTTAAATGTTGCCTAAATGCTTTAAAAAAAGATATCAAGAAGTGTGTGGTGGCTTTATACAGTCCTTTGCAGCATTTAGATGTCTGACTTTCATTCGTAAACTTTTACAGGGGTGCTTAATGAAAGGGACAACTGCCAGTATGTCTACAATGTAGACCAGAGGGATACAGACTTGGATGGTGTTGGAGATCAGTGTGATAACTGTCCACTGGAACATAACCCTGACCAGGTAAGGGATTTGAAATATAAGTAGAGGACTGGTGTGCTAAAAAACACAACAGGTTGTGTGTTGTAGAAAATATTTGAACAGGTTATACCTGAAATTTGACTTGTCAAAAATCATTCTTATTACTTTCCCAAATGGTGCCTTTATCAAATAACATGCCCTCAGAGTTTGAATCACTGCTAGGTATTTTCTGAAAAGTAGCTATAGTGAAGATGTGTGAGACTACTGTATGTACTTGTCACCTAAACATTTCTTAGATTTGTCAGTTGTGGTGATCCTCACAGTGAGAATATGAAATACTTTGGGAACATTGTGTAAAATGTGGGTAGTGAAACTACTCTTTTCATAGCTGTAGTGCTGTGTTCACTTAGACACAAAGTTGTTCTTTAAACTTTGTCCCTGAGCTTGAAGCCAACTGCATTTCAGAAGATAACTTCTCTAGCAGTAAGTAGAAGGCAGCACAAGTTGCTTTTCCCTAAGAAAAAGGCATATTCTGACACTTCTAAAATTCACTTTAATAAAAATCCAGGGGGATCCAGACTCTCAGACAACTTAGTGATTCAAAAAACAAAGGCAGAAGTAGATAAAGCCTGTCAGTTAAAAGACTAAGTTTAATAGCTTCAGGGATATAACTGGAATGTTTGAAGGGTTAGAAAAGCTGTTGCAAATCAGTGGAATGTAGCGTAGTGTGGCCATGCAGCCTAAAAGCAGTGTTACTTGAAGGATTTAAACAGATAATATAAAACGTGTTAGTCATTGTCACTTGCTTTACTACTTACCCACTTGAGGGAGGGAATTGCCTGAAGATCCTTTGGCAGCTCCTTTCAGGAAGATCCTTTCTCTTCTGACTTTGAAATCTTAATATAAGACTCTAATGGCTTTCCAAACACTATCCTAATCAAGTTCTAGAAGTGGAGATATTAGATTTCAAGTGCCAGAATTAGTAGCTAATCCCACAGTGTATGGTATGCCTTCTGTCATCCACCTATGTTCACAAGACTACTAGGCTAAATGTGAGGCAGCCTCAGGGATGATGGGATTTTCTTAGTTCAGAAGCTGATTATGCAAACGACTGACTGAAATATGTGATCAGCAGCCACACTAGTTAGTTAATGCAGTCTGTCACCACAAGGGAACAAATGTCTTGACTGATGAATCAGGGGGCATGAAGAGCATTTATGATAGAGAAAATTAGGCTGTGGTGTAGATAATTTAACACCAAGCATGGGTAGACTGTTTTAATGTTACAGTCTCTACTGACTAGGTACAGAGTAGTCCAACCCTGATTTGGCCCTTGAAACCCCATTGCTGCCAGGGAAGGTAGGAGATAACGTACCCTACATCCAGTATGGTAGACTAGTGACAGAAGAGGCATGTGGCAAAGGCACAAGATAGGTGATGATCACACTGCTTTCTGATGCTGTGAATTTAAATGAAAACCAGAACAAGACTAAAGGAGCATAAAACAAGTTAGCACAGGCAGTGTTAAGTGTGTATTAATCCACCCACTGTATCCATCTTAGCTCTTGATAAAGCAAGCCGAAATCCCAATTAATTCTATGTATTAAGACTCCTATATCAGAGACTCCTATCTCAGCCTTCTTTAAGTGGCTTTTTAAAATGTTGGGTTTTCTCCTCTGACAGGAAGACACCGATTCTGATCTCATAGGTGATCAGTGTGACAACAACCAGGACATAGATGAAGATGGCCATCAAAATAACCTTGATAACTGCCCCTATGTGCCCAATGCCAATCAAGCTGACCATGACAAGGATGGAAAAGGTGATGCCTGTGACCATGATGATGACAATGATGGTATCCCTGATGACAAAGATAACTGCAGATTGGTTGCCAACCCAGATCAAGCTGATTCTGATGGTAAGACAGCCAGTATAATAAAAACATTTTAAGAGTATCTTCCAATAGTTTGATGCTAATGTTTTTCACACTATTTAATGTTGGACAAAACTAAGTAAAAAAAAAAAAAACAAAAAAAACAGAATGTCTGTACCAGAAAAAAAACCACAACGTTGTTTAGTGCTTCTCAGGAGTAAAGATCAATGTGAAAATGACCATGTGTCTCCAACTTACTCCTAAGTCACACTATCAGGCTGGAGTGAAAGGGCATTTATACAGTAACTGCTGTGGCTTCTGTCATGTGCCTGCCAAGTACCTGGGCAGTCAGAGATCTGCAATTCAGACTTCAGCTCCCAAGCTGTAAGGCTCAGAAACAAACAGTGGTGGTAATAAAATGGTAAAATTACTTTTATCCTACAGGTGATGGACGTGGAGATGCTTGCAAAGATGACTTTGACCAAGACAATGTGCCAGACATTGATGATATCTGCCCTGAAAATGTGGAAATTAGTGAGACTGATTTCCGAAAATTTCAGATGATTCCCCTGGATCCCAAAGGAACATCCCAAAATGATCCAAACTGGGTTGTTCGTCACCAGGGTAAAGAACTGGTTCAGACAGTCAACTGTGACCCTGGCCTTGCAGTCGGTAAGGGGAAGAATTTAACAGGCACTGTTTGGGGTGGTTTGTTTGTTTGTTGGTGGGGGTGGGGAGTTGTTTTGTTGTTTGTTTTTTTTTGTTGTTGTTGTTGGAGTGGGGGAGAGGAAGAGAATCTGAGTAACCATTAAGGAGTTGTTTAAGAATTGTAAAAAAGTAGCACCTAAAACGTTTGTTCTTTAATGTCCCCATAGGTTTTGATGAATTCAATGCTGTGGACTTCAGTGGTACCTTCTTTATCAATACAGAAAGGGATGATGATTATGCTGGCTTTGTATTTGGCTACCAATCTAGCAGTCGTTTCTATGTTGTCATGTGGAAGCAGATCACCCAGTCTTACTGGGACTCCACACCAACCAAAGCTCAAGGCTACTCAGGTCTCTCCATCAAAGTTGTGAATTCCACCACTGGTCCAGGAGAACACCTCCGTAATGCTCTGTGGCACACAGGAAACACTCCTGGCCAGGTAAGAGTGCCACTTACTACGTGCTGAAGTACTCTTAATGTGATAACATGAGTACTCCAGTGTAATAACATACTCCTCTGCATAAGGCAGGCTGTTCTTCCAGCAAACTAGACACTTAGAGGCGGCCTGCACATGCTGATCATGTAGGTTTCTTGGCAAAGACCAGTAGCTTTGTAATTTTTCCTAATCAAGCAAAATGTTGGATGGAATTAACAGGAATGCTTGCTGCAGACAGGCTTTCCAGCAGCAATGAATCAATTGTTTCTGGAATTCTGCCGTAGCTTCCCATTTACATATTTTAAAAGTAAATTTAAATGCAGTTGATTTCTATTATTTCTATCTTTAGGCTATTACAGAGCCTAATGACTTACTTGCAGCCTTTAATAATAAGGCACCTTCATGTCAAAATAACTGCTGCATTATCTCTGGTCTTTGGTTTATAAAAAAAATTCTTTCACAGGTGAGAACTTTGTGGCATGATCCTCGTCACATAGGCTGGAAAGACTTCACTGCATACAGATGGCGACTTAGCCATAGACCAAAGACCGGCTACATCAGGTGAGCATCATCCTTTTATCTGAAGTAAATGTCACAGGAAAAGTGTGTGTCTATGAAGATGAACCTCACAGGACCTTGTCAAAGATCGCTGAGCTATTGTCTCTTTGTAGGGTTGTAATGTATGAAGGGAAGAAAATCATGGCAGACTCAGGACCAATCTACGACAAAACCTATGCTGGTGGTCGGCTAGGACTATTTGTCTTCTCTCAAGAAATGGTGTTCTTCTCAGACCTTAAATATGAATGCAGAGGTAAGGATGACATTGCATTTCAGAGATCCTATATAAATGAATCAGTTCAAGAAAGCTCAAGACATAAGAGCTGAGAGGGAAAGTTCAACTGTGATCTTTCATGGTTCAGGTTCCAACAAGTTCTGCAGGCAGAAACAGGATGCCTTGATAAACTCTTCACAGTTAAAAAATTAAATATATAAAATCTAAGTATATTTCTGTTGTGTTATCTCAAAGTATCAGAAATCCATGTTGAGTTCCAGAAATGAAATACATCTTGAATCTTCTTTGAAGTCCTGACTAGAATGAATGAGCACATCTGACAAAATCTAGGGTAGAAATGCAATATATTTAGCAAGTAAAAAGCTTATTTGCTTAAAAGTAAGCAAAGTAGAAGGTTGTCTATATATTGCAGTCTTGAAGTTCAGTAGAAGTAAGTGCATACAACTAGTTCCAACTGTCCTAGTCTTCTGAAATTATCACTTCATTATGTAATGGTGTCACTTCATTATGTAATGGTACTTCCTTGAGTTAGACTTCATAATCTAATTATTATGAAGTCTAACTCAAGGAAGTACCTAATTGAAAGTACTTCCAGTTTTCTCTACAAGTGTCTCTGGGCATTAATGACTTGGACATAATCATGCATAATATACAGAAATATTTAAATATATCTTTTCTTTTTTCACAGATTCATAATCACAAAATTGTTGGATTCAGAGACTATTCAAAAATGCTGGTAATTGCACCTTTGAAACGTTTAGCCTTACAAGTCCTGGGACCATTATATTATTCCTTCCTTTCTTCTTTCTGCATAAATGTGGACTCAAAACACATGACCTGCCTCAAGAGAATGCTTTTGAGAGAATGAAAGTGAGAACATACTTGGTATCTGACCTCTGCTGAAGTGGAAGGAAACAAACGTGTCTTGCAAATGAGAATTGTTGTCACTGAACAAGCACACTTCTTTCAGTAGGAAAGACTTTTTTTGCTGTTTATCACAGTGCGGTGTCACTGCCTCTCTAACTGGAGGTCCCATGGAGTAGCATTTTGTAAAAGAACATCTTTGGATGTGCTGTGGACTACTTAACTGAAGACCTTTCATTGTGTGGGGAAGAGGGGGTTTGGGTGGGAGGGGGAACTCTAGGTCTTTCTTTTTTCTTTATGGGGTAGAGAATTTTTTGTAAGGAAGGCCGTGCTAATTTGGTTTACATCCATTTAACTTGGAGAAATTGTTTTCTATGTCATACCTTTCAGATAAAAACATAGCATTACTCTATTTGTGGTGAGCTAGATCAGCTGCTGTACTAGGCAGGACAAAACAGATACCCTAAAACTGATTTGTGTCATGGCAGGGGGAAAAGAAACTGGTACACTGGATCACACCAGCTTTGGGAGAACTGGGATTTATGATTAGATTCTGTTTTTTCCTGATTTAAATGCAGATCTTGCTTACCTTCAAGTGTATTCTTTCAGATATGGTGCCAGAAAGCACCACCATCTCAGCTAGTATTGTGCTGCCCTTCAGGAAACCAGCACATGCTTCACTTTTTATGGTTAAAGAGGCACAAAAATAATGTAATAAAAACATTCCTTTCCTACATGCCATAGATGTTTTAAACCCCTCGCTTCTTTAGAGGGGAGGAAAAGGGGCCTGTAGATAAAATTGTAAAATATTTATTTTTGCCTATTCTTGATGTTATGACTGAGGGATTATTGATTAAAACAACAAGAAATGCGCCAAGACTATCCACCTAATCATTGTTACAAGTCTTCATGACTGTAAGATTGTAAATACAGATTATTTATTATCTCTGTTCTATACTGAATCTAGAGAGGGTTTAGTTGAGAAAAAAATCGTCTGGAGAAGATAATGGTGATGTATTCGTTACAAAGAGCAATTTTCCCATAAAGGCTTTGAGGCGCAAGGAAAAGTGAGGGTGTGGGCAATGGGATGTTTGTTTTTCTCAGTCTGAGCTCAATGTTGGCTTTTCCTTTCTTTGTGCAAGGCAGTTGGTAGCCTAGCAGGCAACTGTTCTGCAGTGCTAAAATTGAAGTGCCTTTAGATGGTAGTAGTTTCTGTCCCATCTATAGCACTAGAGGTGAGGGAATGCCATCCACCCTCTTAGTGTTCTCTAGTGCTGGGAAATGTCTGTGATGCTTTACCAGTGCTCAGTGGGCCTAGCCCAGAGCCAGGATAGCTGCCCTGAGGAGATTGCAGCAAGGCACAAGGACAGCCCTCAATGACCATTTAATGGGCTCTTTGGGCCACTGCATGCTCAGCTGGTAACCAGTGATGTGCAGCTACAAAGGAAGGAATTCACCACAGACTAGACAATTTCAGGAGCTCCTTGCAAAAGAGGGAGAGGCCTTGATGTACATTAAAAGACTGTTTTCCCCAACAGAAGGGGCAGCATTCTTATAATATTTCCTTGTCTTTTCAAAAAACGAAAAGAAATTAACATGGTGAAAGTTTTACGTACAAATATTACCTCATTGTGTGACTGAGAAAAACCTTTGGAGCAAGCAGAGTTCAAATGTCTAACAAACTTTAAAGCTACTGTAGTACTAAAAAGTTAATGCTGTACATAGTCAAAATTTCTTTGCAGAAAATGTATTCCCAGAAAGGAAATGGCATTGGAAAAAAAAAGTCAAATACAATTTCTAATGTTGTATTATATTTTTTCCTGTCATCTTGTATACCATTGCTTGTATTTTTATAAATTATTTTTCTCATTGCCATTGTAATAGTTAATCACATAATTGTGTAGATAGGCTATTTAAATAATTTATCATGAAATGCTACCTGTAGAGTTAGTATTTCTATTTTTATAAAAGGTTTGCACACTGAAGATTTTTTTTGCTTCCCTCCTCCCGATGTTTTTGCTAGCATAATTTTCTAAGAACATGCTTTTTTTGTAAACATTTTTAACCAGTTTTCCATTCTGAAGTTGTGTAAGTTGTACAATAAAGCTTCTTACATACAAAGAACAATAAACCACCAAGGACATTTATATTTATACCTTTGTGCTCTGGTTTTATTAATGTTTTGTAATACATCTCTGGATCACTGATGTGGTATTTGTGTCAAATTTGGCTTGGATGCAAGACTTTCTGTGCACTCTACATTGCAGCTATGCTGAGGGAGTGCCCCTGAGCTGGTGCCCACCTAGAGGCACTGTGGCAGTCACACAGCACGGGCAGCTGGTGTGTTTGATCCTGAAGGCTTCACTTGGAGACTTGTAAGCTGTGCTGCCCTTGATGTAGCCACAAGACAAAACAGTCTGAGTGGCTGTAATCATGTCCAGCCAGGCCTGCCCCCTTTCACATTAAAAGATGCCTCAAAATGTTGGCTGTTGGCAGGGGCTAGTGCATTAGACTCTCACAACTGAAGCTGCTAGTGTGATCAAAGAGCTGATGCCAGGGCACTCAATCAGCTTCTAGAACATGCTGCTAAAACTACGAACAGTCAAGGCTGGCTCCTCAATCTCTACTTGCAGCAGCAGCTTGTCTTGTGCACCCCTTAGCAAAGGCAGGTGCTGTGATAGGAGTGCTAGACACCCACATGAGAAGTGTAGTTAGGGGGTCCTGCAGGTGTAGAAAATTAATCTTTACATCTCCTTTTCCTGAGGATGAAGGCTCTTGTTCTATGTCACTACACTTCTGAGGGCAGTCCTGTATATTTGATTTTTTCCCACTGAGAACAAGGAGAGCAAACAAAAAACTCCTGGCCTGTTATGAGGGGCCAAAAATTTCTGCCCTCATCAGTTACAGGACTCTGCTTGACTTCTCTGGAATGAGATGAGGTCTCATCTGGTCTTACCTGGGCCTGTGGTACCTCATGTCCTGCAGGTTTGGTCTCTTAATGCCTCCAAAGGACACTGAGAGGACTGAGAACTGCAAAAAACAAAGACAGTTCCAACCTAGAGAAATCTCTTAATTTACTTGCAGGAAGAAGGAGATACCTTAAAGCCAACCAGTTTTCTGAGCATATATCTATATCAGAACATATCTATATATGGATAGATGTAGGTCTAACCAAGTCTGAAGCAGAGAACTGCTGCTGCTGTGGGGAAGACAGCCGTGGCAGCTCATTCCAATGATCTTGTCTGAGCTGTGCCAAACTTTCATGCTAATTTATTGCATGCATTTATGTAGCTTTTCTTGTCATTAGAATAAAAAATGCAAGCCATGTGCTTTGTGGTAACCCAAAGCTTAAGTCCACCCACTTTGTGCTTGGTGGGTGTGAATGCAGTAGGACACAAGAAGGAGCTATAGTTAAGTTAGGCCTTTACTTGGCCAAAGAAACAGCTACTAAAGAAAAACTAAAGAGGAAGGATATGGAAGATGGCCACACTTCACAGAGCAGAGAAGCCTGTGGGAAATTTGCTGTTCCCAACCTCCCTGGAGACTCATCAGTGGAACATGTAAGTGTACCAACCAGTGCATGCCACTTCTAGAATTACTTGGTATTGGCCATCTATTTTTGCATAAGTAATCTTTTAATTTCATGCTATTGTAGGGAACACGATGTTTTCCTTCCTCAACACAGTCTTCTCAGAGCCCATGCAAATGCAGCACCTTAAGTTTAAAAGTGGTCATCTGCATCAAACCTATATTCAACAGGTGTAGTAGTTTAACCAGTAGGCATCCATAAGCTACAGAGATAAAGACTGAGATAGGTGTAGAAAGATCTGCATCTTAATGACAATAGTGCATTTTTTACTGATACTGGCATGGGTTTTGTAGGGAAGTCCACAGTAATAGGTAGATTTTCAACGTAAATTCATTTTGGAAAGGACTGTTGAGATTGCAGAAGTAAGCATCTTAAAATATCCACAAGGGGAGTTCTAGTTCCTAATTTTCACCTTTTCCAAAGAGAAAAAACAGGTGCACAAAGTTGTATGAATATTTAAGCAGAGTTACGACAAGAGGAAGCGAACTCATTTTAAAAAGTACTTGGCAAGAAGAAGTCTTAAAGATAAAATCTTCCACAGGAAACCCATAAAATTAGACAAATATCATAGAGAAACTTGGATTTTCAAATTTAAACAAATCCCAGAAAGCCCAGACATCATTTGTCTTTCATTTTTCACCTGCTTTCAAAGTAAAGAAGTGCTAGCCTAGGCAAAACATTCAAGGCTAAACTGAGGGCTGCTTAGACTCTGATGGCTCTGCTCAGGAAATGTGTATGGAGAGACCATTTTAGTGTTATTGTAAAATTAGGGTAGAATGCCTGTGGCAATGCCCTTCCCACCAAAACTATGCATACCAAATGCACAAAGCAAACAATAAGAAAACAATGGCACAGATCAGTATTTCCACAAGAAAACAGCAGATTCTTGAGGGAAAAAACGTTCTGAATAAAGAATACCTGCCTACAAAGCAAAATTATTCATGCACTTTAACACTCTGGAAGTTACTGTATACTCCAGAATATTCCAGTTTACTGGGGGTTTTTTTAATCATAAGAACTACTGCAGATTCAGTTGCAAGTAGTGAACTATTTCACATAGACATAAATGACAGGGAGCCTTTTATTCCAACTACTGCATCTGGATCCTAGCCAATCCCTCAATGAAACGTATAATTGGATAAATGTAGGTTATGGCATTAGTAGTATTCAAGTGCCTCTATTCTATTTGAAAAGGAAACAGTTTTTCTGACCTTTAAATCTCGCTACAAATAAAGGAGCAATTATTTCTCAATAAGTGCATCTGTTGAAAATTAAATTAAATTAAAGAAAATATCAGTTACCATTTTTCCTAGCCTTCATAAACGCTCCTAACTTGTCAGCTTCCTGAGGATCTGACAAACCACCTTGTCTTGTGTCTATCCTTCACACTGTGAGACTCCCAGAGGTGAGGTGAGGCTCTCTGCGTAAGCGGGGGAGGAAACACGCTTGGAAGTGTAAACTCTGGCAAATTTTTCATGTAAAAAGTAAGAGAGAGGGGATCTTTTTCAAAGTTGTGCTTAGAAAGCCTTTTTAAGAAGCATAACAAAAAGGTGCATTCTAGTATTATTTGCTGAAATTTTATCCAGCAAGTCGGGGGTTTTAATAAAATATACAAGTCCTTGTAGTTACTGAAATCCCAGAAATTGAGCTGCAAACAACTGCCTCTCAAGTATCCATCCCTGACGTGGAGGTAAAAAGGCACCCTTTCCAGCACATGCATTTACTGGCATACTTTTTCACATTTCTAGACTAGTCCTTGTTACTCTGATGACATGTTTAAGCAGCCCTTTCCTCTCTGATCTATGCAGCAGATAATTTTTGCACAGCCTGTTTTCACTCTGTGCTCAGCATGCCCACTGGCTCTGCAGGAGTTCTGCTCAGGAAGTGAGAAGGAAAGCATGCACTACAGATCCACTCAGCAGACACCAGCCCACGTCTGTCTTGGAAAAAGGCATTAGGCTAAGGATTTTTGTGGGGCGTTTTCTTTTTTTTTTTGGTTTTTTTTTTTTTAGTGATGAAATTTTCACCCCTTGGTAGAACTACTTTAATTCAAACTTGAATTCTGGACATACAAGAATAATTTCACTCATTTTATTGCTGTCTAGGTTCAAGAAACTTTTTAATTTTCTTTTTTTTTAATCAGGAAATTTAGTTTGTCACTTCTCTTTGAAACGAAAATCCCTCAACCACTCTAAGTCTGCACAAAAACTGTAAAGCTGGAGTGAACTTCTGACACCATTACAGAATACTGAAATCAATGCTGTAATCCTTTAAAATATCCCACTCAAATGTATATTTTCTATATTATATATTCAATTAAAACATACAATTTATATATGCATATATATACACACACGTATATAATGTTCATGAAAATTATTGAGCCACCTTAATTTTCCACTTTCAGAGGAAAATAATATTTTATGTTAATAAAATATTTTCTTTAAAAGGGCAAACCATGGCAGCATCAAAACCTACCCACTGGAGAAAATCAGTATCAACAGCTGAGCACTGGCCACCACAAACACCAGCACTGTATGTGTATCACTGAGGGGGCTCAGTGACACAGACAGAATTATTTGGTCATGTACTGCTCAGCAATCAGATGCAAGCACACCAGAATCTTTTCTTCATGGCTATCACCAATACTAATTTTTTGGAACAAAGCATCTATCTGTGCTGTAAAATCACAGTATGAAAAAAGATAAAGAGAACAGCATAAATTTACATGCACATATGAAACTTCTTGTTCCTCCAGCATCTCAAAGCCTAAAAATCAGAAGGATAACTTTAAAAAACAGACTCCTGTGCTCTGCTATGTTTTGGATTAAAGGAGCTAGAGAGGACAGTAAAGAAGTTAGCTATCAGAATCTTTTGCCAAACACAACTTACGCTGAGTGAAGGCATGTATTTAAAAAAATCTGTTTCCAAGTCCCAAGTTAGGCTGAAAAAGAAAATTAATTTAAATATCTTAATCAGCAGTGCTGCATCACTCCCTGAGGAGAAGCTGCCACATTCCAATGCAGCTGGAATTCAACTGGTGGCCCCAGTCGAGGGGTTATTGCAGGTCACAACACAGAGTCACTGGAAAAACAAAGAAAAAACCCATGAATCCTCCTGGGCTCAACTTTCTTTTTACCCTGGTATTGGTAATTTTTAGCAGATGACCTTGTCGCTATACTTTATATAATATCATCTACCTGTCACCAGTACCATATTTTTCCAAATAATTTTATTTCCAACAGTTTTACTTAAAACTGAAAATACAAAAAGAAAGGAGGGATTGAATTGATATTTCACCTGTAACATCAAGCAAGAAATAAAATATTCCCAGACAACCTGTTGTTTAATCTAATGCAGTAGAAACCAAGCACAGATAAATATTAGGTCACTAATTTTTTCATTTCTGAGCTTTGGGTACTGACCCAACATACCTCTGGAATAGCAAGCCACGAGTGCTAGGTCCCTGTGGTTTGCAGTGACTACAACTGGTGCAGGATGCTCAACACTTCCCAAGACTAAAAGCTAAGTTACAGACCTTCTGTTGGAATATACGCTTCAAGTCAACAGCCATCCAAACTTACCTGCTTATCCCTGAAATGCCAGATGGGAATAAAAAGTTGTATGGCTTCAGGAACGTTCTGAGTCTTTATTAGCAACAGCAACCGTTCCTTGAGGGTGCTAACAAAAGCTTTTTTATATTAGTAAGAGATTCAAGATAAGAAAATAAAACAGGAAAATTAAGACTTATATAATATTTTTCTTAATGACCTCTAGATATTATACATGTAATCTTTAAACATAATTTAGATTTCTTCAAAAACTTCCCAAGCACTTGAAACACTGTTTTTGAGACGGTCTCTATAAAACACAAGTTCCATGTGAAAATAACTGGACTGTGGAAAGATTAGAGCCAGCAGACACTCCTGAATGAATATCATACAGGCACAGAAAGTACTCTTAAAAACACTTGTCAGTATTATTTTAATTATGCTAAAAAATTATGACACAGGCTTAGTATTTTTACAGTAACAAATACATGCAGGTAAGATTTGAAAAGTTCCATGAAATGTTCTTACAGAAATCCTATGCAGAACATCTACTACCCAAAGGTTTTTTATTGCTGTTGAAGAACTAGTAAAAATATCAGAAAGTAAAAAAAGAAATAGCAACTGCTTGTTGCAATTATAATGTCCCATTCAGATTTTTAACTAAAAGCAAGTTGATTTGATTCTGATCTCTGTTATATCCACTTAACTACAACTTCCCCAGAAGTGTGCATCCACTCCTACTGGAAACTCTGTAAATTTGATTAAAATCTGGGCCAATATGTGCAGTAATTTAAACACTCGTATTAGATCAAGTAAACCCTATGCAATAACAGTCCATGTATAGTTAATATTCTATCCATACATCTTTTCTTGGTGAATGTCCAATGACTATAGGTATAGGATGTGAGAAATAATTTGTTCTTTTAGGTCAACTCACATGAGAGTTTGGCAATGGGATAAATGTGTTGAATCTTCTTTCCTAGAGTACCTCTCCCCACTTAAAAAAAACTTTTTAAAAATAACCATTTTTAAAAATAATGTTTTCTTATTCTGACATTGCAGCACATGAAATGGAAAACTGACCATCAGCTGAGTAAAAAAGACAAAAGTCAGGAAAAAATACTAGTTAAAGACTAGACAATCAAAAACCTGTAATGAATTGTTACTATCCTCTCAAACTCAAACCAGCTGCATTACCCTTCCCCCATCGCTATAAGGTTTCACAATCTAGTACCTGCCATGGCAAACTTCTGAATGCCTCCACTTTTACTCCCACCAAGCCTTCACCAGGGGCTGCCATCCTTCCTCATTTAATTACATTTCTTAACTAGAAGATACGAATGTTTGCTGTGTGGTTACCATTTTCCCAGACAAGAATCAGGCAGACCTGAGCAGACTAGTGCTGATGTTCTGATCCAGCAGAGCACTTGTGCAATTCCAGCCTTCAACCAAACCAGGGGTCCAGCCAACAGACAGCCCCAGGGCAAAAAACTGAGTAATGGGATGCTTCACTGAGTCAGGACTCTGAGTCAGGCAGGCTGCAAGCTCCTGCAAACTGCACTGAGATAACAGAGGCCACGATTTACATAACTTTATGAAACAGCTAGACTCTGTGTGTGTGTGGAGAAAAATTAAATTATTATACATATTTCACACCCTCTCTAATACAGCCCCATCAGTAAATACTAAACCTTTCATGTTTGGTTGGTTTTTTCATTTGTTTTTTTGGGTTTTTTTACAAACAAAGACACACATGTCTTATCAGACACACAGCTACACAATATCTGTGTACATTTCTTTATTAGGCAGAACACTCCCAGGAAATTTAATGAAATGCAAGAGTCTATTTTGAAATCAAACTGCAACAATATATAATAATGACAATAATAATTACCTCTAAAGTAAAAATCAACTCATGGAACATTTTCAATTATGGTAATTTATTCCCATCAGGTTGCTTGATACGATACTGCATCAGTGTAATAACACTGATAAAGATTTAGCTACACTTACAGAAAACAGTTGTGCAGAGAAGCATATAGTTGCTCTCACCTCAAATTTCAATGTTCATTTGATCTGAAAAACAGAAAAGTAAAAGGTGCTGAGTTGCTGTAAGCACAACATTATTTGCAAGAAGAAAATATAACAATGGTTTGTGATACAACTTCTACTTAAAACTTAATATAGCCCCTCAAAATAGAGCTGGAAATAATTATTTTTGGCTCATACAACTATGAGATATAACAGCCTTTTCATATCTGCATGTGGGCAAGTCTGAATTCTGTTAACCTCAGTAAACATCATCTATGTTTACATACATATGAGCTGGGTATGGATTAGTGCTTCTTTCAAGAAACAGGAATTATTTATCTTTGAAGGCACACGAGAGTTTCCTTCATGTATATAAATATATATGCATCATGCTAATAATTATGCTTTCCTTAAGATATATATATATTAATGCATTACAGTAAATCTATATCACAGACTACAGTACCATAAGGAATGCAAAACTGAAATTGTGCTAAACCAGTTTCACACTATTTTATCTGCTTAACCAGCACTACAAAGAATTTAAACCGTATGTAGAATGGGAAAGAAAATCAAATTACTTACAGAAGATTATGCATACATATTTAAATGTCCTTTAGAATTAAGACAATAACAAAAGTCAACTATGTAAATATATCTTACAAATTAAAATAACACCTGACACTTATCATACCTTCATCTGCAGATGTATTTGCCTTCAACTGGATTGCACTGGGATCTCCATTTCTCAATACAATTAGCATATTTAATCATGTCTGAACTAACAAGCAAATTATCTACAGAATACGTTAAGCAAGTTTACAAATTTGATAAATAACACACCCTTTGGCCTATGTCCAGGACTAATTGCTTCAGACAGACTGAGTCACCTTTGTAGGAAACCAATTAATTAGCTTCTTAGTTAAAAAAAATGAAAAAATCAGGGACTGAAAATTCAGAATACTTCCCCTCTCAAAAAAATATTTGGTAAGTAAAAACATCATAAAACCGAGATGCTTATTAACCATACAGATTTGAGTTTTACATGATTAAACATTAATCATCATCTGTTTCAGTCACTATTGAAAACAGACAATTGAAATACCCATTACATAACTCTGACACAGATGATTTTGACTCAAAGATATTTAAATTATTATGTGATAAATGTAAACACATTCACCTTGTAGACTTCTACAATGAGATGTCCCATATGGAAATTCAATTAATAGTGAAAATCTCTTTCCTCTCTCGGGCAATAAAATTACCTCACTGTGACTATACCTACAGTTACCTGCTCACTTCACTACCCAGAGGTCACAGAACATGGTGCTTCCCTTGATTTAACACATCCTCTCTTAAAACACACTCATCATGGGAGCTGGGAGCTGGGGCTGGGTCTCACTTGGCTCTCCCGTGCTCCATCTATTTGGACTAAAGGAGAATTTTAACTCAACTGAAGGCAGCAAGCTACGGAGTTTTTCTCACTGCTGGTTGCCAAAGAAGCCTGGTGGTGTAGCATGCAATCAAGTTACTCCTGCATGAGCTCAGGTTGTCCCTGGCAGAGGTGATCTCTGTGGTGTTCCCCATGACCACCCCTGCCACCCTGCTCTTTTCCCTCGCTCTGCTCTTCTGATGCCTGCACCTACATGGAGAGCAAAGACAGCTTGTAAAGGGAGCTGATAAGTAACCTACCAGGAAAAAAAACACCAAAATCACCCAACCTTTTCTACAGGAACTATTTCTATTCTCTTCAAATAGAAGCTATCACTTAAATCTCATAAGAGGAAAATAGTGCAGGTAAGTATGGATATCAACTTTGTCTGGAAGTGTAAAAACAGCAATAACAAGACTTTCCTGCATTCTGACAGGCAGAATTGCTTTGAAAAATATTAACACTCCCCTCACTGCAGAAAGATTAAGTACAAGCAATCAAAGGAAGTGTTGTGATCGCAAATAAAATATTAAAACATAGCAGAGAGATATTAGAATGTTCTTCTGAATTACTAATGTATGCGAAAAAAAAGTTTCTCTAAATCCAGAACAGATTACCAGTATAACAAAGATCAATCGACAAACATAGCAAAAGATACTGATTTCCAGTAAGATCAGATTCTAGCACTATAACCACAACCTTCCTACTGTCAAAACTTCTATGAAAAATGGAAGGTTTACTGCCTAAAATCTGTCTTATTTGAACAGTTGGCCTTCCAGGAAGATAACTAGTCTCAGGTTAAAAATCTAAATATAGATTTAGATTACGATATCACTGTGTAATTACATATAAGTAAAAAAACATAAAAACAAGAGACATTTCCACAATCTTTTTATAGTACCAGACAGAAAGAAAATTTAATTTTTTGCTGGTTAAAGTCTATTCTTTCAGCAAAGTAAAAGTAATTTATAGAAATTGTTCAGTACTATTAATTTTGGTATCTTATGTGTGTAAATTTAAACTCTCTAAAAGCAGTTTATTATCTTTAATATAGCCAGGACATGGTTTTTTTTAATATGACTGAGTCTACCTTATTAAAAACTTTAATGAAACACTTGGATTTTCATGTGAATTTTTGTACCAGCTACTGCGAGAATATTTGCTCTCCACAGAACAGTGAACATGAATTTCTACCCCCAAAAAGGTAATCCATACATGTTTTCAACACTGTTTTCCAGTTGACAGAATTAATCAACATCAGTGATATATTTCATAAAACTTCTAGTCAATTATTTCTGAGTAAGAATTTTAATAAACATTCTGTTATTTTGTGTGTATTACTTTTGGCACAGTTTAATGTTTTCTGAAAGAACATTCTTGTCCCCCCATAATAATCAGTGTGTATTGGTGCATACCTTTGGTGAGAACCTGCTTAGGTTTTTTCATTATAATCAAAAGCCTATTCTAAAGGGTTGTTAAGAGTCTCACCTCCTTTGGTTTGCAGTGGTATGCTGAGAATGTCAGCCTCTGTGGATAGCTCATTGTTCATGCTGATGCAATATAATGGTTCACCCAAGAAAGAAGATTTCTTCAATCTTTTTGTGTTGAGTGCTCTTGACATAAAGTAACCTTCAGTAATACTCTTATCTTCCATCTTCTGTAAACCTTCTAGGTCATCAGGTTCCTCTGTTTGGGCCAGTGAATCCTTTGATAAGTGACTACCAGCCAATGCTTTGCTGATATAGTAGCCAGGGATTTTGCTCTCTGCATTAACACACAAGCTTTTGTCTTCGAGTCCAGCCTTTTCCTGAGCCATTAACATCCCTACAATATGGTCTTCAACTAACATTTTGGAAAGACTAGATGTGGAGTGAAGAGTGGAGTCTTGACTTGTGTAACAAGGGGGACTTAATCCAAAAGAAAGAGATTCCTGAGACTGTGGCATGGTAACGTTACTTATTGTTCTCTGAAGCTGCATACATTCTTCCAGAAGGGTCTTAAGCTGCTCTTCAGAGAGGCTCATTTGTTCTTCAGTCTGAAAAAAAAAAACGCGAGAATTTCTTCTGTCAAAATATAATTAATGAAAAGCAGTGCCGTAAAAGTGGCTTGAGAGATACACTGGCAGAATCGTTAAACAAATATCAATGTTTTTCAATTCAAACAATTTAAATATACATTTCCATAATCAAAAAAATCTTTGCAGCATCCTCACTAGGTTCTAGATAGATTCTGTGATGAAAGTTAGGAAAGAAGTCTGATGTCCACAAAGCACTGAGAGGCCTATGATTTTGCATAGTCTTCCTTGAGATCTGACTGGTTTTTAATTACCAGAGCATGTACTTTTCCATATTTCTTGGTTTGCTATGAATACATACTGACACACACACAGACACACACACACACGCTTTAAGATTTTAGTTAGTGAAAGCAAAATATCACGTTGCTAAAAGGCTGTTGGGGCAATGCAGATGGGGTTAGAAATGGTTTTGGACAGCACATAAACAATGTCACATACTGACTGAAATATTCCCAATAGGAATATTCTGAAATATTCTTATGGTAAAAATGCCACATAGTCTCTCTCAACCATGTGACACAAAGCACATCAGTTACCTACCACAGCAAGCATGACCCATGGCATGTGACAGAAGAATGCTCCTGTCCTGTCCTGTAGGACACTTTTAGTGCTTCCTTCAAGCTCTCACTGCTTGCACATGCACAGCTCGCAGATGCATCTTTTCAGTTCATTTCTTATTCAGAGACTGGCACACTCCCATCATTTTTATCACACAGGTCTCCTTTATTGGACATTTCTTAAAATTTGATATTAAAGATAATGACTGATATTAGCTGGTTATGGTGAAGAATAGCAAAGAAAATTATGCTTTAAAAGGTTAGCAATAGGGAGTTACTTCCAGCTTTTACAATTCTTAATGCTCCTGAAAATAGAGTAGCACAATATTCCCTGACAATTTAAAGACAATGATAAGGACAAGACTATTTTTAGATATGTGTAATACATTTTCCCATTAAATAGGAGCTATAGAAGATATCATAATATACATTTAAAATGTTGGAAATGCTATGCAACATTTATTAGAGAAAAATGGTCAAAATCTCAGTTTTACCCAATCTCCAAGACACAAAGGATCAGCTGACACACTAATGAACCCTTAGGCTACAGTGATTTATGAAAAACACAATTTTTATTCATTGTGTAATGACTTCTACATAGAATTTATTTTACATTGTGCTAGAGGATGGAGCTACTGTCATTGCAGAGAAGAGATCAATATTAGATGTCTAGCTGATATTTTTTTCCCTGAAGGTCTCTGATCCAGCTACAGGAGTCATGTATTATCCTGTTTGATACATATAACATGACTCAGTTACACCCAAGGTACCACAGGGTGCATGGATTACACCTGAAAAGTGATTATTCACATTCATCAAAGGAGATAGTTTTCAGTCAGGAAGGAGAGAATATCTCTTCGAAAAACTTGTGGCTATGAAAAATGACAAGGTAATGCTAGAAGGTGAAAAAGAATGGCATTTTAAGCTACCTTCAGTCACCATTCTGTATTTACATACTCAAACATTAATAATGGCTAATAATTGCTGCTACAGACCAAATACTGTACAGTTCAGGCACTAACTGATGTGCATAAACTCAGCTCTATAGAGTTATTTAACCCAGTAGTCTTTTCCTGCGGAAATCTATTTCCTTCCCAAAAATACTCCAACTTTCTTTCTTAGACATAAAACAGAAAGCAACTGCATTAAAGAAATCAAGATGTTAAGGGCTTTTAAACATGAAAAAAAAAAAAAGGAAAGAAAAAGAGTATCAACAGACTATCATTATAGGTAGAGATCTTTATTTAGATGAACACATAATCAGGTAATTATAATAAGATTCAAGTAATCTTGGTATCAATCTATGTCTTTTTGATAATATTAACTGAAAGTAAACCACAAGCTTAAGTGCTTACATAGAAAACATGCAAAATATTACAACATCTTCAAATTTTACTTGGTCTTCTAAATTTTAATCCTAGTGCAGAAGGCACTCACTGATGAAAATTAACTCAGGGGAAAATAATTAGTAGCAAACACTATGATGAATTAAAAATGAAACATAAAATTTTTCAAATTTTCACTTTTAATCTAAACCACTAGCCCATGCTGAAGTCCTTAAATTTCTTGAAGAAGTATTTTAATTTGCAGGATAACATTTGTTTCCAAGCAGTGATTATCAGAATGGACTCACTGTAAGAAACAAGATGCATTCACAAGGAAGAGCATAACATAAGAGACCACTACTGGAAGCACAGCTGCATCGAGGGTATATCCACAGAGCAGATTATACTGTGTAAACATAACTATATTTGTAACACAGAAGATCCTCACATCTGGAAACCCACATGGATTCCCACATGGAAATGAGTGTGTGGTTCTGCACTAACATATTTCAAAGCTCTTGGCCAAGATCATTGGGAGCTAATTTTATGTTAATGACAGGGCAATTCACTCACTGCAGAAAGGAATTATGTATATGAAGCAAATGAATGATCAGTACAAAATTAACATTGTGAGGAAGATCATCTTGTCCTGCCTTTCTTTGGTTCTTTTCTTTCCCCTATTCCCACCCCATTTATCTGCAGCCCATTTTCCCTCAACCAAATTTTTTTCTTCTTTTTTTCTTTCAGGAAGATCATATGGCTTGTATTCATAGATTACCTTGATTATTACCAGAGGGGGAAGATTTAGAGCCTAAAGCATATGGGGAGGGAAATTAATATAACAACTATAGAGTTAAAAAGTTTGGGAACTAGTGGGCTTGTTTTTCTCCAGAGTGGCAGGCCTGCAGCCAAAGCAGACAGTGTAAAACATTTCTTTGTTCCTTCCTTTTTCTTTCTCCCTCTCTCTCTTTCTCTTTTTCTCTCTTTGGATTTTTTGTAAGACATGCATGTAAAAATAAGGAAAGTATTTAATAAACCTCCCCAAAAATTACATAAAAATTCTAAAGGCGCACTGTTATTTTCTTTTGCCAAACTCAAGAGATGACTATAGGCTTAAGGAAAAATACACAGTGGAGGAGAAGATAAATAGCCATCAGTCATCCACTCAGCAGCCAGGAATTTACATTGAAATGAAAGCAGAAAGGCTGCTGTTAAAATCAGGAAACAGAGTTTAGGGAAACACCATAGGGAAAGACACAGCAAAAAAGGCTGTGCATTTGCAACCAAATGAGCATTTGAGCTCACGGAATTGCATAATACAACAACTGTATTAGGAGTCTGCAGAGTATATATTTGCACACATCAGAAGCAATCCAGTCACAACCAACTGTAACAGTTCAGAGTCATGGCTTGGAATCAATAACACAGTCCTAGGGAGACAGTGGATTCTACATCTCCCAAGCTTTCACTCTCCTCATTGTAAATAATTTACAACAGAATAAATACTTCAAGACATTTCTTTAAAAATACAAGGACATAAAATGAGTGTCATTCAAAATGCAGAAACAATCCACTAGACAAGGGAAAATGAGGTATCAGGTCTGGTTCCCATTAAAAACTAGAAAACCTTTTAATTGTTCTGGCTAATTTTTAATAGGACACTGAGTCCTATTCATTTCCTAGGCTTTTTTACTGTTAATGATCCAAAAAACTAATTCCTAGCCAGGAGTTTAGGAGCCTGCTAATGACCTTTACTGTTTATGTGTGGTTAGCTTTTCACACACTTGTGGCCCTCCTCTGACTGAAGATTTCTTGTTCCTTGCTGAATTCCTCCGTGACAGGAGTCTATAGAGAAAACCTTACTGCATGTGGGAGGAATGCAAACTTGAAGTTTGCTGTGGACAGCCCTGCTGTGACTACAAGTTTTCAAGTTCAAATCTTTAGGCTTTCTTTCTGTATCCATACAGTAACAAAAACAGACTAACACTGAAAGTCTTTATCAGATTTTACCATAGGGAGAAAGCTAACATGTCAGGATTATTTCTAATTATAGTAAATAATCAAAAAAGGACAGACAGTAAATAAGTAAGCACTACAAAGTCAGGATATTTAAGGACTCATGTAGCTGGCACATATGTAAATGTGGAAATTTTGTTCCTTAGTCTGAAAGTGCTGCAATCAATAGTTCCCATGATACTTTGAAATAGTTTACTTTGATGCTGACGTTTTTACTGGTGTGTGAGACTGCAACAGTCAATTCTAAGGTAACTGCTTTCTTCCTGATAAAACTGCTCCATTTTAAGAGAATAATGATCTAATGAGACAAAGTTCAGATTTTTGACAGATCTGCCCAGGGAAGTTTTGTAAGTTTTAGTTATTCAGTAACTTATTGACAGTTCGTCAAACAGCTCTATTCTGCTTTGAAAAGGCAATCCTTGCCTTCTATCTCCACATCACTTGACTCAATGTGCACTATCAACTCCCAGGTTTCACCTTTCTTCATCACACCCAAGCATCATGTACTTATCTATGAACAGTACTGGTCAGTGCAACTGTGGAATATCATTAATATGCTGCATACAAACCACACACATCGTGTCATTGTGGAAGAGCTTCTTACAATTTCCAGAAGTGCTGAAAGCCCGAAGTTCTTTTGCACCACAGAAGTCAGTTTGGTGTCCCTAACTTGTAAACTGATTTAAATTAATGTAATATGCCCATTGTAAATTAACCCCAGCAGGTAGCTAAGCACCACACAGATGCTTTCTTACTCCCCACCCCAGTGGAAAAGGAAAAGGAAAAGGAAAAGGAAAAGGAAAAGGAAAAGGAAAAGGAAAAGGAAAAGGAAAAGGAAAAGGAAAAGGAAAAGGAAAAGGAAAAGGAAAAGGAAAAGGAAAAGGAAAAGGAAAAGCAACAAAACTTGTGGATCGAGATAAAAATTGTTTAATAGGCAAAGAGAGAGAAAGATAACAAAACAAGCAATGCAAAGGCAATCATTCAGCAGCTCCCACGGATAGACCAATACCCAGCCAGTTCTGAGTAAAAAATGGTTAACTTTGTAGAACCCTCTCCTTTCCCTTTATAGTACTGTGCACAAGGTTATATGCATTGGCATGGAATATCTCTTTTGTTAGTTTGGGTCATGTGTCTTGATCCCAGCCTGCTGCACACCCCAATCCACTGACTGGGAGGGCAGACTGAGAACCAGAGAAGGCCCTGATGCTGTGCAAATGCTGTTCAGCAATAGCTAAAACAAAGGTGAGTTATCAGCACGTTTTAGTCACAAATCCAAAACACAGCACCCTATAGGCTGCTAAGAAAACATTAACATCCTAGCTAAACCCATTAGAGACCCACACATCTGCTTTCACAAAGAAATTAAGTGTTCAGCATGTCATTTTACTGCTTCTAGTGGTTGCTTGTTTGTTTTACAAACACTACATTAAGAGAAAAAGCTTAATGAATGTAAAAGAAAAAAGTTAATCTTTCCTCTGTACAGCTGCTTCAGCTGGGTTAGTTCAGAATGCAACAACAGAAAATATTAAAGGGAGTAGACCAGAAGCATGGTCATAACTCAGTGAGCATGTTTTTGGAGAGGCCAGTTATGTGTATGGATTTGACAGTCTTAAAAATTGAGGCTGAATGCCGAATAATGGATTCAGAAATTAAGAGCTCTTTACAATAATGATTTATCATCTGGTGGTTCTGTGCTTATGTCCAGTGGGCTTGGGGACTTCTATAGTGTTTCAGCAACGACAGATATCTTCAAGAATGAACAGGATTCCTAAGTCATAGGAGAAAATCTCCTGCTTCTGTTTTTCCATCCGTCTGCTGTATTTCCTTCTGTTAGTTAAATTTTCCCTTCTCTTATATTTTCCACTGTTTCTGTTTGTGTAAGAGCAAAATGAAAAGGTCTGCTAGTCAATTTTTGGTAGCTGCTGCTGCAAGCCAAAATGCAGAAAGGACAGAAGTATCTTGGCAAAAAAAAAACAGAAGCACCAGACAAAAAGAGGAGGATATTATTGGGCATCTGGTAAGATCGCTGCCTGAAAAGAAAATTCAACTTATAACATTATGAGCCATCAGAACCTTGACATCAAAGTCATTATCAGCCTCGTGGAATAATATAAAATCTCCAATAAGAAAACAATTTATGAATTTTAGAAGAGAAAATTAACTTCACTAAGAAACTGAAGGGAAAAAAAAAACTAGAATTTTTTTCTATTCTGTCTCTGACAAAGAGAAATTTTTTAACAGAAATCAAAAAGAGACATGAGTTTGTACAATTTGGATCTTATTTAGAGTAGCAAAGCAGGTGAAAACTGTGGAGACAAGACATGATAATTGCAGCAATTTTTTAAAGGTAGCCTATAGGTTATACAGGTAAAAACAAATCAGTTTTGCCTGCAAAAACTTCTCATAAACATGTATATTTTAGTCATTACAAAGAGGCGAAACACTTGCTTTAATTTTACCTTTCCCAAAAATATCAAGTCAATAGCTTGTGGCTTGAATGTGCCAATAAAGGAATAGTGTGTTTCATCAGCTATGCCACACCCTGTAAACTTTAGAAAGAGAAAGCAACTGGTTGCTAGAGGTAATAGAAGTTGGAGGAAAAAAAAAAAGGAAGCTAAAAGATCTTTTGCAATTATTTACTTTTCATGTGACACTATAGACACTAAGCTACATTGCTCACAGCTGCAGAATTTACACGGTACTATACAAGGATATAACTGAGCAGTTTGTAAGTGGGATGGCTGTAAATGGGAATTATTTCTTGGAACCCTATGGAAATAGTCCCATCATTTTTAAAGACCCAGAAAGTAGTATTTCTGAATTGCTACAAGTTGTACTTTTTACCCTAATTTTCAATTTTTACTTTATTTCGTGGTAGCTTTTGATCTACAGGTTGCATAACATTTTCTAGATGCTTACATATTACCAAGTTGTCACCCATGGGCACTAAAATCTAAATTTGTATGTCCTCACCAAGTTTTAGGAAGGTAACTTTAGGAAACAGAACCTGAAAATGTCACGCAGGCTTAAAGTTTCTAACGTTTCTATCAGGCATGTATTGTAATAAAAAATAAGTATTTTTCAGCTAACTGAAAATTACTCTGCATCATCATTTTCCTCAATTGAGTATATATGACTTTGAAGCTCCATTTTCATTATCTGAACCAATAGGGTATTTTTGCCCTTTAGACCCTAAGTAGTATTAGATTCAACCTAAAAAGTTAAAATATCAAATATAACTCATTAAAATACATATTTCCATTAGTATGATGGCTTTTTCTCTCATTTTGGAGTTAATATAATGTAAGACTTATGCATCATGTTATAATGCACCATCACCCCTAAGGCCCGAACACTGGTTGTGTAGCATATTTGACTTTTATATATACCGTATAATAAAAATCTTCTTTAGTGAAGTTTCAACATTGTCCTGTTTCTCAATTATACTCCAGCTTCCATTATTAGCAGCAGGGCACAAATTACAATAAGCAAGAATTAACAAAGGAAGCAATTTTATTCAGCATCTTTAACTGAATGAAAGAACTAAAATTCTAAATAAATATATAGTAAATTGTGTAATTAAATGTGCATAGAGTACATTTTCCTGGCTAGGGCAAAGAGATACTGACTTGATGTAAAGGCTCAGTTTAACTGGATATCCTACTAGTCACTAAAAAATATGAGTTGAGTGTTCCTTAAGAATGTAATTTCAAAGTTTAAGAATTTTAAAAGCTGCATAAATCATGATGTAAATCCTCCTTCATTTGAACACTAAACTATGAGAAAATTCTCTGATTTAAATCACTTTGAATTTGAAAATCCATCTAGTCCAAGGCTGTCAACAGATGTTTTGCAAGAATTCAACTCTTCTCACTCCAGATTAGTTCAAAATTTAGCTCTTCTAATCTACTGTGTTTGTAGAGATGAAAAATCTAAGTAATTTCCCATATATGAGACACTTTAAAATTTTTCATTTTTAAAATCTTTCTCAACAAATGGATAGTTCCCTGTGTATGGAGCACTTGATTTCATACAGTTTCAAGAGTTCTTAAATTAGAAGCAAGCTGGTTTTAACTAAACACACTGATGGTGTGTGAAAACATAAGACATAAATGCCTGAACTGGTATTAACAGTCCATTACTAAGAATAAGATTCTCATCTTCTAGCCTCTACTGAAGAAGCAGAACTTCTGCAATCTAGACTATTTAGCATGCAAAACCAGTTTCCTAAACATCCCGTTTTGTGTTTTTAACTGTTTGTTATTAAGCATTTCACAGATTTCATTCCATAGAAATCTCTTCCTTGAATATTAAGTTGTGGCTTTAATTTTCAGCAAAGCCAGTAGAGTAGACAAAAATGCCTTGATGTGGTTGCAGCTGTTTTCTGTTACAAAACCCTTTTTTTTTTTTTTTTTTTTTGGTCATATTGGCTTAATATTGTTTTCCAAAAAATAGTGCAGCATAATGGGATCACCCTCACACAGAGCATTTTTAAAACTGCAGTAAACTATCCAGAGATTTTAAGAATGCTCACAGGCCTGTAATCTACTGGAGGAACAGAAAATGTTCAAGAACAGAAGCGTTCAAGGCCAGGTTGGATGTGGCTCTGAGCAACCTGGTCTAGTGGAAGGTGTCCCCAGCTATGGCAGGGCAGTTGTAACTAGATGGGGTTCAAATCCCTTCCAACCCAAACCATTCTGTCTTTCTATAATTCTATGAAAACAGAGAATCCACAAACACATGATCTAGGTGACTTATGCAACTAAGAATACTTTAGTCTTACTAAATATGGAAAGAACTGGCCCAAGGGACAGCAGGCCTTAAAGACTCATCTAAAGAAACTACAGACAGAATCTTCAGACTCGATTTTCTGATACTCTTTAGAGATATCTTTAAAGTGACTCTAAAAAAACTGGTTGGCCTTGTGTATCAGTAGCAACAGGCACCTCTACATATTGACTTTTTCTAAATAACAAATTAATGTGTATGGTAAGCCTGACCTGCAGTACATATTTTGAAGGCGTAAATATTCTCTTCTGATAGCAGAAGTGTTATATGAAGGAAGGTCTGCTGTATGTAGAATAAGATACAGAAACCCACAGGGTTCTCCAGTGAAGTAAGGTAGGTAGAGTACAATCTCAGTTATCCAAGCTAAGGTAGATCAAAGTCTCTTTTATGAATATGGTTTTCTTACAGAGTTTCTGACATCCTCTCTTTGTTTCACATTCACACCACCTAAATCAAGAGCCTCAGCTCAGCCAAGTGCTAATGTCAGCTGTAGTTCCCCAAGGTCCTCACAGGCAGCAGAGAGACACCAGCACTGGGAATTGTAATTCAACCCAGCTAAAATTTAAAGACAGTACATTTAGAATTTTGCTTACTAATTACTGTTTTAAAATTGAAGCCTTTCTGACAACACATTTAAAAGGCTACTCAACTTAAAGAGAATAAAAGGGAAAAAGTAGAAATCAATATCAAAAAAGAAATTTGGCAAGTCACAGAAAAAGCAATAAAATATACTACTTTTCATAAACTTGCTGTGAAGAAATATGTTGAAATATAGAATTGCAAATCTATTATCTAGCTTTAAATAACATAACCCATAATGTATCACACTTGTTTAGCATTCCATTGTCTTGCTCCCACAAGCTTAATATAACAGCATGTATAGTACTGCCATGTATTGGCAAATGCAAGAATTCAAACACTGAGAGATAGCATACCTCTCCAAAAATATCAGGTCTAGTACATATGAAACTATAATATTTTTCTTGTTTTGGTCTTTTAATTGTTACAGTTTTGCAGAAAGGCTTGAGTTTGTCTCTTTTTTATAGGAAGCAAAGATTCTGGTGCAGTTATGGCACTGATAAAATCTAGAGGGTTAACAGTACCAAAAATTACACAAGTAATGGGAATAAAAATAGTTGTCAATCTTTGTAGCTGTGAATGCAAATATGGATTTTTAGTCCTACCTCACAGCCTCAGGACTATGAAGTCTCGTTAAAAAAAGAAAATATCAAGTTCCCATTCGCTGCTTCTGAAATGTTTCTGTACTTTTCAATTCATGGCATGGATAATTACACCCATGAAGGAAGATCCAATCTAAAATCTATGAAACTTTAAGGGAAAGATCCCTGTACATAAGTATAGCTAAATGAGTAAGGGTATGGATAGTTGGGCCACATCTGTCTCTGCTTGTAAGAGGCCAGAAAAAGAAAATTCTTCATCAGTTCTGTTTGGTGGGGTCTGTTGCCACATGGCAAGTGCAAAGTTTCTACAGGGAATATCAGGATGTAGCTGTGTTTGTCAATGTGGGCATATATTTTATGGAGCGCTGAAATAACATTTTTTTAAAAGAAAGAGAATAATATGAAGCTTTTCTTTACTGAAGAATAGAAGGGTATTTTGAAATGAGGTAACTGCAT
Source organism: Rhabdornis inornatus (assembly GCA_013397075.1). NCBI lineage: Eukaryota > Metazoa > Chordata > Aves > Passeriformes > Rhabdornithidae > Rhabdornis > Rhabdornis inornatus. Next base: position 1,595,106 of record VWZS01010571.1, on the reverse strand, counting down.
CTGGCTCATATTTCCATTCAAAAGGAAAACCCAAAAGCCTTTAGGAAGAATGCAATGAACAATATTGCCCCAGGCAAAACATTTTATTTGGAGTTTCAAGCCTTCCTGCACCCTCTCTGATTTTGGATAGGGAGCAGGGCACAAAACCTTTCAGTAAGTACCAGAACAGGAGTTAAAGCTTGAAACAGTCAAATATATTACCAGAAAATTCTCATTTACCACGTAACAGTAACATTAAAAAAGCTGAGACTAAGATAGCAAAAGTGCTAATCTATTGTTTCCACTTGATGTTTGGCAGCTGTTTTTACAAAGACACATAAAAAAGCAAAACTGTAACTTTTTTTTTTTCTACCTATAAAGTGCACTGCACAGAAAGTCTAGGTGTTAAAGTAAGCTTCAGTTTTGATTATTTATTAAAACACACTTTTTCCTCAGGCTTGTCTAACAAAGTAAATGTGCAACAGTGCTAAAGTCTACATTCCTGCTGGCATGATAAATTTCATTTATCGTTATAACCAAAACCCAAGTATTTTATGTCTTTGGCAAACTAGAAACAGCATAAACATTTTAAGAACAGGCAAGAGAGTAAACCTGTTTTTCTCTTCTGAGGCAACGAGGGAAAACCTCAGCTACTTTCTGCCACTAACTTTATAATAGATTTCAATTCCCTAGGCCTTAGCAATAAAAACTACTTTCAGCATCTTTGGTTGTTCTTTTCCTCATGTGCTCTAGCAAGGACAACTAAAAAAGTACATGCATTCCAAGTGTTGCAGTTCCTTATTGTTATTTTCCTGGTTCATGTAATCAGAAGCACAGGCATCTGCATACAGACAGAAAGCAAGTAACCCACTACTCAGTTTAGAGAGAGACACAGTAAGCTGATTTGGCAGCGGAAGCCATGGACCAAAAGGTACACAACACATCGCTGTGTACGCTTTTCCTTGTCTCCACTCACTTCTCCTGGTAAATCCATGGCTGGTAGATAAGAGATGGCTGCATGTCTCTAACTAGAAGCAACAATGGCATTCAACAGGTCACACAATCACACTGGGCAGGTTCCTGTATTTCTTTCTCTTCACCAAGGAGCATGCCACAAGCCAAGCGACAGAGGTACAGGAAATCAGCCAAAACAGCATATACTACGTATGAGCATACCAGCTTTCCTGCATCAGGGACAAAAAATAATTGCACTCATGTAGAAGGCTTTATAGTAAAAAGACTCATGGTTTAAAAACCAATGTCTTGATGATAGGAGAATATTTTAGTGTTTGAATTTTTCAACCGTTTTCTGCAGAATATGCTCATATGTAAAACACAATTCAAAACAGCTGAGTAAATATTGATTCTAAGAAATTTTGCTTTTAGAGAAATTAAAACAATTCTAGAAACAACAAACAAATTACAAAAATGTAAAATGATACAGCTGCAACTCAGAGAAAAGTTAATATTTTGCAGTTTGAAATGTATACTTGCATAAGAAATAGCTAAAATATATTTTTAAATTAAGCTTGTGACAATCCCATTTATACTCAATGATGTACACCAGAGCACATAAAGGAAAAAAAAGTACAGTATTTCCCCTAGTAAAAGACATGAAAGCACCAAAAGGCTCATGTTTTTCAAAAGAAAGTTATGTAAATTTATCATGCATTTGGGATACAGGTGACTCTGCTGAAGCTGTAGTCTATCTTTTGCCCATAAAGTCAAAGTTCACATGTCACTCATAAGATCTGAAAGATTAATTTACAAAAAGTCTGTGTGATCACATTACAAGGTCAATGGCTTAAACACAAAGCACTGTGCACCCCAGTTGTTTGGAACTTTCTTTACTGCACATTGGAATGTTTTTGCCCAGTTGCTTTGGTAAAAGAGAACAACCAAAGTTCACAGCTGTGTTTCTGATGAATTAATGATGACATTGTTGATTTTAGAGGACACTATACTACTCTCAGTTATGTGGAATCACAGCTACCAAATCACCAGGCAGTGACAGTCAAGTGCTTTATGTGCTTCTTCCAGGCAGTTAGGAGAAACCTACTTATTCATTAGGTTAATTCAGATAAAGAGTTCTTTTTAAAAAACACTGAGAAAAGAACTGATCATATTTTTTGAAACAAATCATAGGAGCTTACGGGGAATGACAAATATTTAAAAATCATAACTTCTTTAACCAAGGACACTCACTGCTTAGCTTAACATGATTTTCCATTAGGCTTATTAAAATTTCAAACTTTTAGAAGATTTCCAGGGTAGATGGGCAAATTATTCAAATGAAATGTACCAAGGGCCAGATTGAAAAACAGTTTATATATCAAACTAAGACAAGTATAACATATGTTCATACAAAGATACATATCTCTGAAAACACATAGAGCAGCCCCAGTTTCCAGCACTATTATGCTGCATACAAGATGCAATAAAAGGAAATTTGAAGAGATGGAAGTTCCATATATCTAATATTTTTGTGTTAATGGCAAAAATAAAAGCATATATAAATATCTAACCTGTTGTTTCAGACATAAAAGTGTATGCAAATATCAAGGCTGGATACAGCTACAATCTGGAAGGATGATGCTGTGTATTAGTACAGCCTTCACAATGTGACTACATGTATGTATAACAGCCTAGCTGGCACAATTTGATAGTTATATTTAATTCCTAAAAAGAATGAGTTTTAATTAAGAAAGACACATAAGGGATTTGAGCCACACAATGATATTGTATCCTTTCCAGACACATCAGAAATTCATTCCTTCTGGAATTTTAAGAATGAATTGTTGTGGATCTCACTGGTCTGCCTGGCAGGAAACACCATCAGCTTGTTGTTGCCTTATGGAATCTATTCACACATGTATCCCCTTACTGTACTAAGTACCACTTCATACAGGAATTATTTAAATGCACTTGATGCATTTGACACAGTCTATGTTTTATTTTATGTATTATTGGAAGAATATTCCTTACATGGGTGAGTCATTTGTAGCTTTATGTGAACCAGTTTAATATTGGCTACTGGGAGTCACAGGCTGTCAGGCACCATAGTGAAAAGCCATAAAATGGAATATGGAAAAAATAACAAGGCAAGGGACATGACATAAGTGCTTTTGTATTTTATCCTAAAGTCACTCTTGGGAAAGAGGATTAAGGTACTTCAGTCTCCCTACTCAGAGCTGGAAGTGCTAAGCACTGTGTCACAACATCTTGGACCTTTTTAGGCACAATCTCTTTGGCTTGGCATTCTCCACGTGACAGAGCAGTTTCATTGACAGCCATGAACAGCAATGCACTGAATCTATTCTACAGCATTCTGCTGAGGGTGGATAGGTTTCTCTAAGACCACCACACTTTTCGTTTGAAACAGCAGGCTTACAAAGAATAAATTTAGTTCTCCCATTGCCAAGTGAATGTTTGAACCATGACATAAATTGAATAATTAGAAGAGTTCTTCCTTGTTTGAAAAGAAAATGTTTTAAAAGTGCCTAGCTTTACAAAATTCCTCTAGGTTTTAGATCTTAAGACAAAGGCACCTGACTGGAGCCCACATAAAAATACCCAGACTCCAGAAAGGGTGAGTCCACAGACATTTGGGTTCTGAATTTGGTTTTTTTTTTCCTCTTATAAGTTAGCCTTAGGCTGTTCCCAGCTCAGTAAACTGGCTGCTCTGAATATTATTCTAAACCCACATAATCCTCACCCTGAACTGCAGAGAAAGCCCAGGAATTAACATACATTCACTCAATACAGCGTGGGCTGACTTGCCCAAGGTGGGAGGGCAGAATGTGCTAAGCCACTGTACCCACCTGTCTTTCATGATGTCCCTAAGATAGAAATCCACATCTTGTTGAAAAAATAAAAAAGAAAGGCTCAGTAATGAAAAGGAATCAGTGATTTGAGTCTCTCTCTCTCAATTTATATCTCTGAATGTGGAATGGGGTAAGGGTGTGCAAGCATACATGCACATACCCACTATGCACCCTAATGAGTTAATTAAATCATTTACTGGCTTATTCACAGAACGAGAAATATCAGGATGGCACAGGAAAAGGCTGCAAATGAAACCAGCACAAAATAATAAAGTATTAAGAATAAATTAGTAAGTGAAATGAATATGTAGAATGCAAATTCCTACTCTGCAGTAATTAAAGAATTTAGTAAAATCCCAATATTTGACTCAAGAACATGCAAAAAAAAATCTGGATCACTGTATCTTCCAAAACCACAAACCAGACCCATATGCTTATGAAACAAACCATATGGAAAAAAAAAAAATCAATCTCTTAAAAATATTCAGGAATATTTTTAACAAGACTCATCAAAGACTTCTAATGTTATCTATAATGAGAAACTTAAGATTTATTCTTCTCATGACACAGGAAAAAAGTTCATGGTGAAATCTTTAAAAGGCTACTCTGGGAAAAAAAGAAAACAAACAAGAAGTGGTGGATATTTGGTAATAAAAACAAATATAATGAGATAAGAAATAAAAGGACAGCTTTCTTTCTCCAAATGAGGCCTCTTTATAACAGATGAGCAGTAGTGGTTGAGAGCTTTACCAGGAGGGAATCTTCTGGCTTTTGGACAGCAGTGAGGGGTGAGCACTGTATTGCCCATGCAAAAAGGGGAATAGTGTGACAAAGAGGAGTGAAAGCCTTGGCACGCTCCCCATGCTCACATCTGGTTACAGCTACAGTACAAAGACACACCTGTCTGAAGCTAGAGCACTGCAGAAAAGGTGCCAACAGATCCTGAGACAAGAACAGTTGTGCAGTCAAGGAACTAACGATACATCTTATTCAATCTCTCATCCTAATACAAAAGTGAACCTGATCCTAAATTTAAGAAACACCTATGGCTATTCTGAAGCTGCTGCAAAGTAAACCAGACGAGTTTTACCTGCTAAACTTCTAGTAGCTAAATTGCTACTAGAAGATGTATATACAGTTTCTGTCATAAAGGAAATAAAGACCAAAGAGATACTGTACCCATAAAAGAATAAATTTTGCTTACAATCCAATTTCTATTCCTGGTTTTACTATATAATTTTTTCTGTTCAGCCATTTACTGCATCTCACTTTAACCTATTTGAAAAAAATTACTATTAAAGGGACAAAACGGTTCAGTCAAAAGCTTGACTGGAGAACTCTGAATAAAATGTACGATGCACAAAAGAATACTAATATGGGAAAACTGCAATATTGTATATGCTAAAAATGAGAAATCAGACCTACAAATTTTACAGAACAATGCTCTGTTTTTGCTCATACAAGTGACCACAAAACTGAGATTACAGCCAAAAAAATTAGAATTTGAGAAAAGTAAGCACAAAAAAAAGTCCAGCAATGAAGAGAAAATTGCATTCTATCTTTCTTCTGAAATTAGACACAGCATGACACCTCAAGTGACTAAATTTTTAATTATTTGAATAGTAAAGCAAATTATTTTATTGACAACCATGTAACAGTAAGATTACTATAAAATACTGGAAAACATTGATGAACAGAACTAAAAACAAGAGGTGACATACTTCAGAAAACTGAAGGAATGTTTAATTCAAACTCCTCAATTATTACTTCCTTCATTACAAATTTCATGTAATTTAGGACTATACTCTTATACTACCATTTTCTCTTCACTTACCTCACACAAAGAAAAATAACATAAGCAGAAAGTCTATGGTCTATTCATCAGTACACATCTTCTAATCTCTGCCTATGCATTGACATAGACTGTAATCACGCCTGATTTATTAGTGCAGTTCAGTGACTCTTTTATCACTATTTAATCCTGACTGCTATATATCCTACAACTACCAACTATCTACACAGCACCCATTGCACAGTATGTCTGGCACTATAAAAGTACTGAACTGTAATTAAAATTACAGCATTACTAAGCATACTAAAACCATTGCTAAAGATGAGTGAAAAACGTAGCTTTCTGAAGGGGATTAGCTTGGACATTCTACAGCACTACCTGATAAGAACATTATGTTTCAAGCATATGAACATTTCAGACAATAAAAAATATCACAAGGTAAAGCCAAGGCATACTGATATGCTCTTTGTACCTGCATATTTCAGTGTTCCTCTCATATAACTACAAGGAGTTTGAGTAAAGCCACAGACAATACCCAGATGTGAGATTATCTGATGCATCTTTTAATAGTACCAAGGAACTCACAGCCTACAGAAGGCAAATGGCAAAGGAATTTAAAAAAATATTTTCCTTTTTAATTTTGGCTCGTTCAAAGGGTTGCTTGGGGGCAAGGTGCTTCAAAACCACTTCAGGGTGGTCCACTGTAGTTTAATTCTCCTGCTCATCACTCTCCTTGGCATCTAAATATAAGATAAATTCTTTTAAAGCAGTATTAAATGCTTGTTTGTATTTTCCTGCTTCAGCGGATTTTCTTCATGTAAATCACAAGACCTTTAGACTTCATCTATATCCTGTAGTACCTTTACCCAGGGCATTTTCCAAAAACAAGATAAATACTTCTAAACAAAATACCACTCTTTAAATTTTCAGACATATACCTTACCCCAACCTTCCAAAAGTCAAGGGCTACTATCATGCAATTCGTAGTTATAACATGTGAAGCATGGCATTCACATGCATGATAACCAAAAATCTCATTTATGCTTTAATGGATTTCCTCATTTCTTCATACATATTAAGATTACTGGTTTTGTGTGGTTTTGTTCAGTATGAAACAGTCAACCGATTCAGTATATCCAATATAATAATAAAAAAAGAAATAGAAAAATAATTTGGTTGAAAGAAGATAGTATGAGTAGGTATCAAATACTTAGACTTCTTCAAAGACACAAACTCATTTTATCAAATACAGAATCACAAGATCGTAGCATAATTGAGGTTGAAGGAACCTCAGGAGATTGCCGAGTCCAATCACTCTGCTTAAAGCAGAATCAACTACAGTAGGTTGATCAGGATGTGTCCAGTCAGGTTCCAACTCTCTTTGGGGATGAAGACTCCACAACCTCTTAGTCACCTGTACTAGTGTTCAATCACTCTCAAAGGTTTGGGGTTTTTCCCCCCTTATGCTTAAAAGGAACATCTTGTATTCCAGTTTGTACCCATCTCCTTTTTTTCAGAAGGCAAAGATATGAAAATAATGCTTATGAAGCATGATTTGTGAGCTAGTTTCCACCAATTGCATTCTGAGCCTAGTTAAACTTCAATAACCCTGAAATACTTACAAAGGAGTGTCTGAAAAACATTCACACAATGCCAGGAATTTAATACTCTTAACCAATACAAGATTTTAACGCTCTTTCTTAGAAAACTCAAACAATATGTGCCACCACCAATAAGTACAAGGAAGACTCTCTATCTTACATTTCATCTTCTAATACCAAGTTAATTAATTTTCCTTTAACAGTCTCGGTAAATCATCATAACAGTTTAACAACACATTGTTCATGAACATCATCTTCTGAACTGGCTGAAGTCATTATTTACTTGACGGTTCTAAAAAAGCTAAAATCATCAGCCCGTTGCTGGGTTTCATACGATGGCTAACAACACAAAGATTCAAAAAAACCAGACAAACATGAAAGAATGGATTAAATTCATCTGAGTTTTACACTGGAATTTGTAGTCAAGTCAAACATTTACTAAGAACTTTTTAGTACACAACTGTTCTTTGTCAAATATATAAAATAAATGTCTGAGTCTAAAGCTGTGCATGAACTGCCATCCAATGTGATGGCTGTGAAACCATACATAAACTACCCTGAAAACAGCTGTTAGAAGGAAAACCATGGCAACAGAGAACTCAGTGTAGGCTAGCTATCATGGACTCTACTCCTGATCTCCAGAGAGCATGCGCAGTCCAAGGTGAATCCATTCTAATGACGGCTCCATTATCAGTGCGAGCACCACTGCCACGGTCACATTCCCAATGCCGACTGAGAGATGGCAGAGCGTGAGACAGTACTTGTGTTCCTAACGTTGTATTAACCCCTACAGAAATTGCATACTTCTGCTTCATCTCTCCACCCTTTTGGGACAAGGAGCCCTCTCTGCCAGTCTTGCTGATCACTACTCTCAAATATACTTTTTTTTTCCATATTGTTTTAGGGGCAGCTGATTCGCCAAGCACTGGATTTGTGCCAAATATCATGTCTGTCCCAACAGCATACAGGCAAGTGACTTAAGAGCCACAACCTCCTCCAGTTCACAGTGTTTCTTTCTTTAACCACAAAGAACACGCCTCAGATTGCAAGTTAGGAAAAACTCCAGTTTTTTAGTATGAGAGTCTAGACATACAACATCTGTGCAATAAACCTAAATTGATGCTTGCTATATCCCATCACAAAATCCAAGTGAATCACAGAGCTCAAAGACTATTTTAGGCCTCTCAGTCTTGGTTAAAAACTCTTACTTTATTCATGAAACTATAAATTTATATTAATAATCAACTTCTTCATTGTCCCTTTTGCTTTTCTTCCTATCTCCTTTTTCAATTAGTACAAAAATGAGAAGTTTGCTTCACTGACTACTAAGTCTATGAGTTTTCTTTGACAATGAGAAATTTAAATAGATGTGCCTTAGCAGACCAACAATTGGATTTAAAACTGGATTTAATGATTGGGGAAATACTCTTCTGTACCAGAGTTACATTTTTTCCTAAGTGATTCACTCTATAAGAATAAGGTGTTCACATTATGAAAGCAGTTCCAGGTCTCAGATTAAGTTAGTACTGCATAACCTGAGATGCAAAGCATTTTTAACTTCTATTGAGGCTTCATGACTGCTTCAAGAATCAAATCCACATGCTTTCAAATGAACATAACTAAAAATGGAATAAAAGATAAAATATATCAAAGAAAACATTTACTTGGCACATAACAGTGGTATATACTTACTTATACACTTACTTTACTTGGTATATAGCATATATATACTGTTAATATAGAATGAAAAAAAATTACACTACACAGTATGTGTTGATCTACCTTCTTTTCATGACTGAATGCTTATCTCAATTCTCTTCTTTACTAACTGAGGATGTTTTACAGGCATTTCACAGACGACTGTTACTGGACTGCCTTCAGAAAAAACATAGTTTGTATTCAGCATTTCACAGGTACAGATGTATTGATAATCTAGGGAAACTGCACCCTCCCCTAATGTCTTATTCAACATATCCACTCTAGGTCCTGCAATAACCAATTCTTTTGAGGACTGCAGTTTCCCTATTACTGCTGTCTGTCACTGCATCTAGCTCTTTTATGAAATTCTGTGACATCTGCTCTAGCCTATATAGAAAATTGGACATTTTGAAAAGAAACATGGAAAATCACCTAGAAGACTATGCAAAATCTCCTATTCCAAGCCCTCTAGAAATATTTAATTATCCTCATGCAATTTCAAATTCATTTTTTGTTTAATCTCTTTTCACACCTGTAGTGGATATAGGTTACTTTAAAAACCAAGATATTTATTGTTTTCATAATATCTAATCTGTATTTTTTTTCATTCTTCACATGAAGCACAATTTCTCTTTTGTCCTGTCACTATGGAACCATTTCCTTCATTTCACTTTGCAGAAGTGCATACTTGAAGACTGCTACCACATCCTCCCAAGAGTTCTCTCCTTCATTCCTACTCACCCCAGGTTTTTCCATAGTGGTGTAGTTATTTTCTAGGTCTGTGATCTAGGCATCTAGGCATGGTTTGATGCTCTCTCACCAAACTGCCCACTGCTCTTTTACTAAGGTTTGCATGACAGAATAGGGGATTCTAACTGAGACCTAACAAACCTGCACAGAACACAAACAGATCTTTCTTATACACCATAGTGTGACGGTTTACAGTGTTTGCAACGTGACCCACACACTTCAGGATCTGCCATAAACCTGAGAAACCTTCTGCCTTAACAGGTATTGTCCCTTGTATTTGTGCTGTTATTTCTAATCACAGCACCTTGATGAACTGCATCCTAACTATTTTCTGGATAATTTTTATACAATACTCTTTTTTTAAGATACTGACATATCTGTCAGCTTCATGCTACCAAAATATTAATAAGCCTACTGTTCATTTCAATTTCCAGGTCATATGAAAATTCAAAATAAAAATGAGCCAAGGAAAAATCCCGTCACAGTCATGTTTCACTGACTTTTCCACAACGAGCACTTAATGTTTCTAGCCTGCACATGTACATTGATTTCAACCCAACTTCAATCTACTGCTTCTATCTAAATGGCCTCTGCTATACTGGCCTGGGAAGAAGTCCTTCTTTATGCTACTATTTTTCTTGTCAAATTTGTTTGCTGTTTCATCCTTGTTACTTTTTCCTTATTTTTAAAAGATAAGCACTTTTTTCCCATTTGCGGTCCCTCAGTAACCACTCTTGTGGCCATTCTTAATTTTGACTAAGAATATTTCCGAGATTTCTTCTTGCAGAGATTTAAGTCTGATGAAGCCCATCAATCAGATAATTTGAAAACACTCGGTCTGCACAGAGAATCTATCCTACTTTTGGGGTTTTTTTTGCTATGGATAGAGATGCTAGTTCACTGATACTAGAAATAGTACGGTTAGCACCTGCATACAATTTTTTTAGCAAAGTGTGATTTAAAAAAAAAATTTAAAAATTAAGAACTTTGTCCCTAGCATGACTTAAAACGGGTTTGGTCCTCCTTCTAGCAGAAGGATTTTCTAACATACAATGTTTCTTTCTTTGACATGCTTTGCTCATTTAGAGCCTATTAACCTTAGCCTTCATGAAATTTTCCTTCTAATCTAATATTCTTCTTTTATATTTATCTATATTACCTTACAAATGTGAGATTATTTACCCTTTTAATATACTGTTTTAGTGTGTTTGAAATCAACAAATTAGTTCCAAGCCTTCTTTTGCAACTGGATTACCTTCACTTCTGACCTTTCACTTTTAAAATGAGTTTAAAAGTTAGGGGGGGTGGGGGTTTGTTGTTTTTTTTTTAAAAGCTCTCCTTTCAATCCTTATTCCCTTGAGAAGTTTAGTCCTATTAGTTCTCAGAGTCTGCTTCTTGACATCCACTGTTTCCATTTTGTTTTCTTTACTAAACATTGTGAGTACCATCATTCCACTGTCACATCAATCAAGTTGCCATTCACTTAGCCATTTCTAGCTGGTTTCTTACTATTTAAAACTACATCTATAGAAACTTTCAAGGAAGTTGCTTTCATTTTCCTTCTAAAGAAAGAAAAACCAAAACACTGTGACATTACTAAAAGGAAAAAAGTCATCAGTGAATGCCTGTTAAACTTACTCTATTATACCTTTCTCAAAGGACATCTGGGTAATTAAACATTTTGTCCCACCACCAAATCCTAGATTGCTTTGTCAACTGCTTACAAAATTCTGCATAATTTATTGATGTTCTGTCGTGATCTGCTCATTTTGACTTCATCTTATTTTCCCTTCAGACCTTAATAATTCATTCAATAACTCTAGATTCCTCTAGATTTTTGATACGTATGCTTTTCTCTTCTGATTCTTTGGCGTGACTTGGAGAAGGCTATGCCCCATTTATAGTACCCCATCTCTTTGTTTGCCTTCCTCGGACACACTCCAGCACCTCAATGTCCCTTCTGAACTGAAGGGCCCAGAACTGGACATAGCACACAAGGTGTGCCCTCACCAGTGCTGAGTAAAGTGGGAGAATCATTTCCCTGCTCCTGCTGCCTACACTATTTCTGATATCAGGCCAGAATGCTGCTGGCCCTCTTGGCCACCTGGGCACATGCTGCATTATGTTCCTTCAGCTGTTGGCCAACATCCCCAGATTCTTTTCCACTGGGCAGCTTTCCAGCCACTCTTCCCCCAGCCTGCAACCCTGCATGGGTTATTGTGGCCAAACTGCAGGACCTGTGACTTGGTTCTGTTGAACCTCATGCTGTTGGTCTCAGCTCATCTGTTCCTCTGCATAGATCTACTACCCTCCAATAGATCAATACTTCAACTCAACTTGGTGTTATCTGCAAATTTGCTAATAGTAGACTCAATCCCTTCATCCAGACCATCAATAAAGATATTAAACAGGTCTGGACCCAACAATGATCATTAAGGTGCACCACTGGTGACTGATCCCCAGCTGGATGCAGCACTGTTCACCACCACTCTCTGGCCCTGACTATCCCAGCAAAGAGTGCTCCTGTCCAAGCCGTGGGCTGACAGCTTTTCCAAGAGAAGGCCATGGCAGACAGTGCCAAAGGCTTTACTGAAGTCAGGCAGGCTACATCCACAGCCTTTCCCTCATCCACCAGGGGAGTCACCTGGTCACAAAAAGAGATCAGGTTGATCAGGCAGAACCTGTCCTTCCTAAACCTCTGCTGGCTAGGTCTGATCCCTAGGCTGTCTTGCATCTGCTGTGTGATCACACTCAACATGACCCGCTCCATAGCCTTGTTGGGCACCAGTTTTGCATGCTATAAAAGCATGCACAGATTCCACTCAGAATTTGTACAAGAGAGATCTAATTAACTTCTGTCTCACAACCCAGGTGGCTTTTTGAATTAAAAAGCCCTACTTTCCTCCTGTCCTACAGACATATGGGGGTTCTATAGCACAACCAGCCTCACCAGGAATTACATCTGGGAAGTTTAACAACTGCACTAGGCAGATCCCTCAGCAATTTAAGCATATAGGTTTTAAATTTACCACCTAAAGTGCCCAAATATTCTTTCACTTTAAATTCTTCCCATATTTTCCACTGGAAGAGATATTTGCCCTCATTTCCTGCAACAAAGCTGTTACTGTGCTTTATTAAAACAACTGTGCTATAACCCTGCTAACATCTGTGAAGGGTTACATTTACTGGTTGGTATGGATTTTTTCTTAAATGTCATAAGTGACAGTAAAAGTGATTTGAAAGTGCTAGGCATTAAGCCTAAGCAAGATAGAGGTCTGTAGGCCTTATAAGTATTAAAAAATGAAAGGAGGGGGTAAATCTTTATATTTAAAACATGTTGATAAACATAAGGATGCAGTAATGTGAGGAAAGCCGGTCCTATATAACTTGACTCTCATTTGCTAGATATGTTTTCACCTTCATAATGCTCCAGACTGATACTCACTAGCTTGTCAACTAGCAAGTTTGATTTGAGTTTAAATAAAGTAGGAGTTGATCATAATTGGAGAATACCCACTACAGATTTTAAACACCTGTACAGTCCTCGATGTTTATGAAAAGCACTGGGAGAGCCTTGCAGCATTCCTCAGCAACTACTTATTATGAGATGGACAAGCATCCAAACACGAAGCTTTTTCTTTTCAAAACACAAAACATCCATCACAATGGACTAATATCATGTAAACACCTCTTTTTCCCTTCATTTAAGATATAGACATTTAGAATAATAAGAATTATGTCTGTGAGAAGGGCAATAATTTCATGTGAAGAAATCCCAACTTCCAGTCAACATGCTGAAATGAAGCAACACATTTCACACATACATAAGTTTGCCCTCAAAAAGAAAGGAAATTTGCCCAAAGTTGAAGAAGCAAAAATCCAGTAAAATCCAAGTAAAATGGATAGTAACAGAAATGGTAGCAGACAATGGGCTCATTGTTTATAAATACAAAAACATGATAGGAAATTAGGATAAATAATATTAAACAACAGAATATTAAGTAATCTTATGGAGCCTCTTCTCCTGTAAATACTGTCCAAGATGCTGTTGGCCTGCTCTGCTGCCAAGGCACATTGCTGGCTCCCATGCAGCTAGACCCCCCATCCACCAGGAACCCCACGTACTTTTCAGTAGAACTGCTTCCCAGCCTGCAAGACCCCAGAACTGTTGGCAGTTCCTCTTTCCCAGGTGAAGGGCTTTGCTTTTACCCTTGTTGAATTTCATAAAGTTTCTGTTGACCCATTCCTGCAGCTTGCTGAAGTTTCTCTGGACAGCAGCCCTGCTCTCAAGTGTACTGAGCTGAGAGTTGCATCACTCTGTCTGCACCCCACCCCCCAATATGGTATCACCTTCAAACTTGAACAAGAACACTTTTTATACTGTACTTTTATAAACACCTCTGTAAATATGCTTCCCATTTTCATCTTATTCTGTGGAAATCATTACCAAGCTACGAATCCCATGACTAAGTAAAATCTCAAGAAATCATCCATATCCCCTTCCATCTTCAGCCAGTAGCTAAAATATGTTTAATTTTTCAAAGTGATGGGATTTTATACACTAATCAAAGCTTTGTATCCAGCTTAAACCAACTCTGAATATTACAACAAAAGAACCTGAAGTTACATGCCTCCTCTGACTGGCTGGATTTCTGCCATTCATGCCTACTATACAACACAATACCATTAATTGATGTCACAGTGGAAGAATTTTCCTCCCCTGGAGTCACATATTCTAGAGAGGCAAGCATTCAGGACAAATACCAAATTCAGTACCGAATTACATGCTCATGGCAATAAAGACTGAAGAGCACAAGAAAAAATACAGCTATATTAATAATCATAGTGCTACTCCAAATACAAAATTATATCTCTGTAGTTCACACTCTCAACACTTCCCCACAATATGAGGTTAGAAGGGACAACGGATCAATCCTTTCTCATTGAAGGGAACTTGGGCAGAAATAACAATGTGTGGTGCATTGAGAACAATAATGCAAGAAACAACAGGGGTTGAAGGATTAAAAACAGTTTGAATTTAGACAACAAAGAAACAGACAAAGATACCAAAACAAAAGCTTTACTTTTTTTTATATAATATTTCTTAAAGCATTATTCAATGATCCACTGTGCTCTACTTAAATTCTTATTTCAGTATGAAGAAAAGAATCTCATCAGGGTAGGTATTGTGATGCAGAATTCAACACAGCACTGTTAAGAGACATTGTCTATTCATCTCTGCCACCTGGTTATGAATCCAGTCATACTTATGGCAACTAAAAGCTTCCTGAATTTAAAAGCTTTACACACTTTCCCTAGAAGAGGAAAAAAGTGCTTCTAAGAAGGTACTGAGAGTAGGGAAAAGAATTTCCCATTCTACCATCTTCTCTTCAAGAAAAGGAGAAAGGATCTTAAAAGAGATTATTATGCTCCTTTCTATTTTCTCGACAAAGAGTAGTTTCTACAGTGACTAAAAATCAGAAATTACTTGCAGGAGACACAAAACAGAGGAAACACACAGAGGTCAAAGAAGGAAGCTACATAAACTAAAGGAGAAAACACAAAGCATGAGACAGCACTAATGATGGAAAGATTTTGTAAGAAATGAAGGGATGAGTGGATTGCAATGATCATAATGGTTCGATAACAACTCAAAAGGGAGCACCTCTATTATGAGGAAAACAGGGAAAGAAAGGAAGAGGAAAAGAATATGATACCAGAAAAGGCAAACAGAAGTTCATGTGGGAAATATAACAAAACCAAAATTTGAGAAA
This sequence comes from Rhabdornis inornatus, assembly GCA_013397075.1. Taxonomy (NCBI): domain Eukaryota; kingdom Metazoa; phylum Chordata; class Aves; order Passeriformes; family Rhabdornithidae; genus Rhabdornis; species Rhabdornis inornatus. The sequence goes on along the minus strand of VWZS01010571.1, from coordinate 1,579,688 downwards.
AAGAACCAAGTAAAAAAAGACAATTTTCTGCTTTATCAAAACAGTTGATTTGCGTCAAAATTCTATCAAGAGCAGTGAATCAGCCACACCTTCAAACATTTTATCAACTGCCCTGCTACATTACCACCTGAAATCACTTAGAGGAAAAAAAGCACACACAAAACCACCCTGCACTAAAAAGGCAACTCATGCTAAAAACAACCAGCAAAACCCAAATTTTAAGAAAACAATACAAATGCTGAATGTTCACTTAACAGTTCATCTCCTCCAAATATATGCTTTGAGCCTCTTGTTATTGGTGTGGTCTACTTAGAATAAGAAATGATATGACAAGTGGGTAGAGATGTACTCTTATTCTCTTTCAGTCAGGCTAGTATTACAATGGTTTTAACATAATGAAGTTATATTTTATAAGCAGTCATTAGTATAACTACATTTGTTATTTCTTCCTTTATGGCACATTGTTTCTTACATGACTTCCCATCACAACATCCTCACAGACATTTCATACCTATAATGACTTCTAAAATGTTCAGTAAGAGTGTGTCCTCAGCCACAGAGAACTTGTCAAAGGAAAATGTGGTGGACTGTTTGCAGTTTCCCTACCCAGCATGACAGCATTCTCTCCAAAGGTCTTGTCCTTTATTTAAGGGAACCTACAACGTACTCCTCTTTTTGGACTTAAAGCACATTAATTTACTGAGCACAATTTATGGAGATGGTAATATACTCATAGTTTAAAGGCAATGAGACAGTTTCTGCTGTCATCAGACAGCAAAACACATTCAATGATGTGTTACAATTTTAGTTGCCCTATGTATTTAAACTTGGCAAAGTCATAGGAAGTACACATGCATGTAATGAATGCTTACAAACAGCAACATATACATGAACTAAAAAATACGAATAATATGAACAATTCAAACATTTAAATCTATTACTTCTCTTTTTCCTTCAAGAAATATATTTCTCCAACAAAAGATTAAGCTACCTCTCTTGAAATTAATCCTGCAGCCAGATATACTCCTTATAGCTAAGCAATTTAAGGAACAATATTAAATCTTAACAGTAAATCACCTTCAATATTTTGCATGCCTTTGGGTATTGAATTTTACATCTGCAGCTAGGAAAAAAAGACAACCGTCTTGCTATTACTCAGCAGGATACAGATTCCTTTTTGTAAGTGGAATTCCAGACATTCCGTCTGTTTCCCATAAAAGTAGAAAATAGTTAGTCTTTAAGTAGATCAGTAATAGTACATTTAAAGAGTGTAGGTAGAAACCACATCCAGCCAAGCACACTATAGCAAAAAATTTTATTCCTTTATACAAAATTCATGCATATGAACTATTGCTTAAACAATTACATGATTTACATATCAGAAGATTAATATTTCCTGACCAGTAAAGAGACGAAACAAAGTTTTTAAAACCAATTCTACAAAATTATTAATTATGAGACAACTACCAAGGTGGAAAAAAAGGAATATCTATCCTTTTTTTCACTGGCTGTTTTCACAGCCAGCCATCTCAAGGTGTAATAGCTACCTTGCAATGTCTCATCTGGTCATGCAAAAAACTCTTTTCACATGATTAGAGCTATGCATCTAATTTACTATGTGCACACAATGGGCACTTTCCTATTGTGAAAGCAAATCTCCACGTTACTATGGTAAAAGCAGTAACTAGATATGCAAAGAATAATTTGCATGAGAAAATTGATTCTGCACACAGCCTACGTGCACTATGCAGAATTTACTGACACCACAGTGTTTCGAAAATTTGGCCCTGGTTTCTATGGCCTGACTTGGCAAGACAGCACCTAAGCAAGCATACACAACTGAATACACAAGTATAAACCTCATCTAACAATAACTTAAAAATCACATAGAAGTCAAACTTCACAGATAGGACTATCATAATATTTCTGCCCACCTTTTAGTGTAGCTGGAAGAAGTTCATAGTTGTTATTGCCATAAAGAAAATGCAAGAAAGTATTCCACTTACCAGAAAATTGCACTTTTATCCTAGAAGCATGCATTTTTGCTATGCTAAGAAATCTCTGAAATGGTCTAGATATTTTGTTGAATAATTTTTTAAAACCATCTCATAGGCACAGGCCAGAATAATGAGTTATGCTACTTTTCTGCCACTTTCATAATTTCCAGTAATGCTAATAAACACAGGAAAAAATGAAATTATAGATATTTCTTTTAATTCACATTACAAGCACAGAACTGCAGGATCAGACCTTTATGATATGAATTTAGTACTGAAGAAAGATTGAGAAGATCATAAAATAATTAATAAGCAGACCCTTCTTTTTGTACTTGAACAACCTTAAGCATGTACACCTAGTTACGACAAAGCCACTCAATTTACCCCTTCACAGTAAATGCAAGTATATAATTAAAACATCTATGAAACTTCACCACCACAGAAGCATCTAAATACACAAATACTGATCACTTATTTTAAATAGAACTATTATGTTGGTTCTGGAAAGGGAAAACAATTGAAAACAGAAGTGAGGAGATGGTTATGTCCAGAAATATTATTATATGTCTTTCACATATGATATGAAAGAGAACTCAATAGTATGTCTCTGAGGTAAGACACTTCGAAATTCAATATGAATTATTGACACTTAATCACCTTTACTGTTAAGTCTACATGTCAAACTAACAAAATCTTACTTACAGCAAGAGGTTTCCCATTTTATTAAAGATTGTTGTGCAGGTATATGCCAATAAAGCATAATCATAATTAAAGGATGCCATAAGCTACTGACATTTTAGACACCCTAAGCCAAACTATCACCCTGCTGTTATAAACAATAATGTAAGAGTAACACACTTGTTGTATGTATACATTCTGCTTTTCACAGAAAATAAGCCTAAGACATTTCCTAATATTTCATTTTTTATATGAATGGTCCTGATAAATCTGTCAGAACAGAAAAATAAATATGCTAACTCAAGATGAAAACTATTTCTTACATTGTCTATATAGTAATAGCTTTAACAGTTCTTTGACCAATATTCCCTTTTTCCAACAAACCTAGTAACCTAAGTTTTAATTCTGAGAAAATGAAAAGATACAAAACAGATACTGTACTGAGCTAAAAATGTCATTCATTGTGTTCTGTCTTGTACTGCTGTTCAGCCAAAGTACCATATTTTGAATGATTAGTTCCTTTTTCTTACCACTTTGCACAACATATGTATTATTTATGCTCAAACACTAAATACACCTTTTGACTTACCAGACTATTTTATTTTAATGATAACTTTACTAGCTAACAAAAATAATTCAGAATCAAAGAACAGTGAAGGGAGAGAAGGATCTGGAGCACAAGTACTACTTGGAGCTGCTGGGGGAGTTGGGCCTGTTTAGCCTGGAGAAGAGGAGGATCAGGAGGGACTTCATTGCTCCCTACAACTACCCAAAAGAAGATTGCAGGCAGATGGACATTCTCCCATGTAATGAGTGACAGGACAGAGGAAGTGGCCTCAAATTGCACCACAAGAGGATTAGATTGGATATTTTTTCACTGAAAGGGTGGTCAGGCATTGGAACAGGCTGCCCAGAAAAGTGGTTGAGTCATCACCCCTGGAGTATTTCAATGATGTGCAGGTGTGACACTTTAGGAACATGGTTCACAAGTGGAGCTGGCAGTGCTGGATTGGACTCAATAACATTAAAGATCTTTTCTAACCTAAATGATTCTGCACAAACCTTCTTAGTCAAAACCATACTGTATATGGCAGAAAAAGAAATTTTTAAAGTCTATTTCAGAACTATGCATCCAACATTTTCTAGGTTACGTTAAAATATTTGTGGTGTTTAGATAAATGTTTTGAACAACTTTTACACTATCAGTTCACTACAGAAGTCTGAGATACAAGGCCACTGTTTCTATTATCACTAGTTTCGTATTCCAGAATTCTTTGTTAAGGCTACTGTGCTAAAACACAAAATATCTACAAAGAGGAAGAATAATAATTCTTTAAAGAAAATTAATTCAATTTGGAATATTCTTCTTTAAATATGTATTCTGCTCTTTCTCTGTCACATTACAAAAACATAACGAATATGGCTGTTGAACACTGCCAATAAACTCTGTTCCAAAAGCCATAAACTTTATGGCTCATTAAACAACTACCCAGTTTACCTGTAAAGACTATTATGCATGCATATTCGTATATAAATAAAATGTTCAAAAGTAGCAATAATTCTGAATTACTAATTCACAGATTTATACGAAAGCCTAAGAAGCAGCAGAGTATCAGGCTATTCTCCCTCCTTGCAGAGAGATAGTCAAGATGATACTATTTTAAAATCTATGCCACAGGTAATATATTCTGTTTGATTCATTCAAGATTTAGGACAGGAAATAAATGCTGAAGGAAATTACCACATAAATGACATTCCTTGAAACTAGATGGGCCTGAGAATGAAAGACTTCTTATTTTATCCAAGCTATAATGCTCATCCTGTACTCAAAATATAGAATAACAGTATTCTGCTTAAAATGAAAGAACATCTGTCTACTTTCTAGTTTTTCAGAAGGTAAACTACTAAAAATCAGTCTAACAGACTTTTCAAGTTTAATAAAGGCAATCATGAGCATAGATTATGACTAGCTTTAGTTTAAAACCTTAAACTGACTTAAGACTTCAGCAGACTCCTTAAACATTTCAAGTACAAACTGCATGAGGGGCTTTTAAAAATATGTTTTAGGCAACCTGACACCCAAGCACAAACAACATTCACAGAGAGCACATGAATGCACATGCAGGACTAAACGGATTTCATTTAGTTGAATATAGCCTTTCTTGCAGTGTACACTTGTTTATATAACATCAAGTTTCTAAAGTGACTGGTCTTGACATGATTTAAGCACTTACATGTATCTTATCTCAAAGAGATGCAGTGATCTAACAATATGAATTAGCAGATTATTCAGGGGAAAAATCTTAATTACCTAGAGAAAAAAATTAATATCGGAGTTATAAATTAACTTATACAAGTAATCTCCCTCTCTGAACTTACCTGACACCTGCCTAACTGCATCTACAGTTAAAACCTTCAGAGTAGAGCAATCTGCATAAGCCACTTTGCTTTCTGTACACGGGCATTCTGTGCAGGATCTGGCGGTACACAGAATTTTAGACAGAGTTCCCCTTTCTTAACAAAAAGAAACTCAAAAGGCTGAAAGAACACCAGTAATGTCAGTACTAAGAGAAATAGAGCACATTTTTAATTATTGTTTAATTATTTGAAGACTGCATTTTTTGGGGCCAAAGTAGTACTTACCAGTCCATCAAGTTGAAACACATGTTAATTGTCTTCAGGCATTTTGAACTAGACAGCTATGCAAGAATGATTTAGAGTACATTCATACAATCTCACTTCAAACCAAGTGTACCTTTAATTTTTTTCCTTGTATTTTCTTGCAATAACAGGTATCCAAAAAATTGAATGCTTTTCTTCAGAGCAAAAGCATTTGCAATTTTCAGCTGTGGCTGACAAGTGGCTGCTATGCAGATAAAGCAAACTCATTGCAGGGGGCATTCATTTCACAAAATTGTATTAATGATTAATTAGACTGTACTTTAAATGCTCTCCTATAGAGAATGTTTAGCTAGTTCAAACCAGACAGATTGTTAAAATCACTAAATTCAAAACTTAGTTTTCTATACCGTAAATTCCTCAAAAATGGGATTTTTCAATCTTGCACATGATATCTTCTTATACTATATTACTTTACTAGCTTTTACACTCTTCTAAGAAAACTTCTGTTAAAGACATTAGGAGTTTTTTTGTTGCAAAGAGCTAAAAGTCATTCCCATCTTTACCTTGTTTAGTTTGTTTCCTTTTGTCTATATCACATTTGGATACCTTTAGAAGAAGAGTGTAGGCTTTATTCAGGCAACAATTTTTCTCTTTCAGTGAAAAAAACAACCTACTAAGGCTTAATGATACATGGAGATTAATTAAGACAACCTGACTGTTCGCTCTAGCTTTCACCAGAACATAAATAATATTTCTGTATGACATTCTGGTATCCTGTACCAAAACTACACATCAACACTACATAATTTACCCTTAAACTTCATGCTTATTTAGAGTTAGCAAATCTGCACATCACCTGGCAGTTTATACTTTCAAATACATAATTGTGAGGTAAACCACAGAAATGGTTTTAAATTGAGATTAAGAACAAATTGAATTAGAAAGTGTTTGCTGCATGCTGTGTTCCAAAAACAAAATGAGAGAAAATTATAAATCAGTATTAAAATTGCACATTAAAATCTCTTGTCCTCACAGTGCATTTTGTTTTCTGTTATTTGCCTGCTCAGTGGAATTTATAAAAGTAAACTCCACATTCAAAACTAACTAAACATAAGAGGAACATCTGTGATCTACATCGCCCTGTTTAACATGGTTAGTTCACTCACACACAATGAAACTCAAAGAAAAAACACTACAAATAATAGCAAACAGAATACAAACAGGAAGCCTGAGAGACAGTAGAGAAGGAAAAGCTAAAGAGTCAAGAGCTCCATCCATGTACATAATCCAGTATGTGAAGTTACTGTAATAGGTTCTACCAATGTCTTAGACACTACATAAAAGCAGTATTTTTCTTTTATTTTAAAGTATTTTTGGTAATGAAATAACAAGTAAAGTTGTGAATTAATATCTTTAAGAGTGAAGGATGGAAGTGGAATTAAAGTTTTCAACAAGCAATATTAAGTTTGACAACACTTAAGCACATTTTTGCCCACAAAATATTACTTCCCATGGGTTTTGGTTGAGTTTTGGGTTTGTTTTTTCGGGATTTTTTCCTCCTCTGTGGGATTACTGGGAGGTCAACTGTGAAAGTACAAGTAAGATTTGGCCTAATCATTTTCTACCTGGCAAAAATCCAGATAATAAGTCATGTAGTATAATATCATTAGTAGCTTGGAGTTGTTTTGTTGCATGTATTTGCTTATGAAGCAAGCTCAAGAGTTTATCAAACTTTAACTGCAGCCCATCTCTACTGATTAACCAAGCTCTTTCCTTCCCATATTCTCAGCACCAATTACTGTTTTTATCCACTGTTACCTGTGTTCTCAGATGAAATCTGTCAACCACAGAAAATACTCTCATGAAGCTCTTACCAAACTAAGGATTTACTGAAAGGTCTGAGAATCAAAACCAAGTAGTAACTTCAGCATTCAATATTAAAATTATTTCGCCCAAACAGATCTCTACAGCCAGTCATACTACTCTGTGACTTCTCAAAAGTTTCTATGGGATTACAGCAGGTCTTAATTGATGTAATTCTTTAAGAAAATGCAAATAGAAGAGCCCTAATGAAGGTAATTATATAGCAAGAATTAATAAAAATTAATAGAGTAGATACACATACAGAAAATGTGGGTTTTGTTTAAATGGTTGATCTAACACTATCTTCAGAACAGGTTTACAAAAATAAGAAAAAAATAGGATTCTTCGAAAAAGTCATTTAATGTCATGGACATCCATCTGGTAGATTGGAGGTACCTCCCCTAACTATATCAAAATGTATTCAATAAGCTCATAGAAAGATTACCCCAGTATTAAACATAAAAGTCCTTAGTAATTCAAAATCAAGCTATTCAAATAAGAGCTTATTTTCATGTACCACCTTTGTTTCTAAAGGCCACTGAGGTGCTGCATGAAACTACTTAAACTGCCAGTTAGAAAAATAAGTCAATCAGCTGTTGGGAAAAGCTTAGTGAAGGACACAGCAAAAGAGGAAAAGGATCCCAACCAAACAACATACCAGAGCAGAAAAAAGAAATACCTTACACTGAAGAGGAGTTGAAGCAGGAATAATAAAATTAGCTAAGCTGGAATTGGTTCTGACACTAGTGTTTATTTCTACAATAGTTAAATACAATTCTGATATTTAAAGATTGAAATTCCTATTATTTCTGTTTTGTTTCCCTGTTTACACTGCCAGTTTCGTATCTAGAATGTAAAAGGAAACCCATCTGCTCTACTTGAAGAAAATCAACAAAACAGAGAAAACAGCTTTTATTCCAAAAGTACTTACAATTTGAGAAGACAGGAATTTTAGTATCTTTTCAATGCAAAGATACTTCTTATAAATTTAGTAACTTAAATATCTTGCACATTATCCTGCGGAGATTAAAATTAAGCAAATTTTACCTTCAATCTTATTAAAAGACCAGAGATTATCTCTAATGCAGCAGTTTTGTAGATTCACATTTTAATATAGAAAAAATAGTCTAGTAAAGCCAAAGACTAGACAATTAACTGTAGCCTGACACTGATAGCAGAAGTTTCTGCTCTTGTTCTTTCCATGACACTGAATTTAAAAGAATTTAAATCAAAAGATTGCAGTTACATCATCAGCTTTGTCACTTGCCCACTGAAACCCTGGCCATGTTTTTTTGTGTCCACTACACCATTCATAACACATCCAGTTCTCTAAAATGCTTTGACTTCTGTAATGCAACACCAGAAGCAAAAAAAACTTATGTAATAGACTATTTTTCTTTTGAGGCTTTTATTTTCCAACACAATTTTTCTGATTTTAAAAAGCATCAGTCGCCCACATCATGTTTATTTTCTTTGCCCAGTCTTGACACATGTGGTTACTTATCACATGGAGAAAAATATCTGGTTTACCACTATTATCTGAGAAATTTGCATTTGGACTCTTGATTTAACAATTTCCAAAGCTTCCCAAATGAGCAGAATTAATTGTATTAGGGTGAAAAAAAAGCACAAAACAAAATAAAACAAAACCACTAATTTCAGCTTACTTTCCTAGATTTTCCATAGTGGCTTAATCCCATAAAATCCAAAGTAAAGCCTGTTAGATATAAAAGAAAAGTGCAAAGCTCCCCATTTAAGGACTAGTTACAACTCATTAAAGTAGGGACACATATAATTTGAAGCACTAGAATGCATGCTGAAATATAATTAGTGGCTATGAATCAAACCAGGATGGATTGAACTAATTCTTGGAATGCTATTATAGAGAGTACCTTGTGGAGAAAGAATGATCCTTCTGTTTGCACAGCAACTAAACAGCTTCAATTTACTTTTAAAATTGACTCGAATTGGGATAAAGGTCCAGGATTTTAAAATGTGGCCTTCCAAATATAATCAGCCTGAATTATGCCTGTTTCACACTGTGATACTTGCAACCTGGTTACCGGCAGCAGGGATAAGGCTGCACTCAGCTTATTCCACTGCTTAATTTATATGGTAATTACCACACCACAGCCAGAATGGAGAGCATCTGCCAAAACTGAAGGCCCCAGAATAATAAAACTGACATGTGCTGTGATATTGTTGAAGTGCTGACTAAGAAACTTCTTTTATCTCCTCTTGAAGCTATAAAATGGTATTCGTGTTATTACTAGCAGGGAATTTTAACAGCCTTGCACTGACAGCAATTATGTAACACATGCACAAAACAATAGAGTTTCACATCACTTAATAAATCCTTGAGCTCTCTTAGCTCCAGATCTCTCGCTGGCTGGATTTTATGGTCTGGTAGCTCCATCCGACCTTCAGAACACTGAAGTATACAAACCACAAAAGCACTAGAAAATTATGAGAAACAACTGGCTTTTCTCCCTGTTACATCTATTTAATGAAGAGGGCATGATGTATAATGACGGAGGTTAATTAAAAGATTTGTCTACTCACTTTAGCTAAATGCTGTTATGAACCCCTGGTATAAAAACAAGCAAGATACAGATATTACTTTTCCTACTATGATCATCCTCTTATTAAGCAACACTTGCATTGAGAAAAAAAATTCTTTAGCATGTAACAATAAAACAGATTTAATCTAACTTGGTTTTATTCATTTTTATGAAAATAAAAACATGCCACTAGCATAAGGAATCAAAATTTGCAGCTGATTTTCCTGCTACCATTACCAATTCTGTTTCCAGTAGTACTCTTTAGTTTTTTAGCTTTCATATACTGCACCTGAAACTCCTACTAACAGTACAAAAGTTTCATAGAAGAACTAAAACTATTGTACTACAAACGTTTAAAAAGTGAACTGTCAGATAAGGAAGTACAGAAAACTGAAAATAAAGAATACAAAGACAAGTTAAAAGGCCATTTTTGTATTGGAATTTGTATTACAGGATAGTGTTCACACCTCTTCAATCAAAAAGTGTTTGACAGGCAGATCGATTAAAAAGGGAAAAACACTGTTACACTTTGAGAAAACTACACTGTGACTGGAAGTCACTTGGTAATGAGATAGAGACTGAAAAACCAATCAAAGTTACACATACAGTAATTTCAAACACTGGTAATTAAGTTTTTGTACCATTCAGGTGGAAAGGCATTTGTTTGCATAATGACTGTTGGCATGAATTCATTATGCATCCCTAGTTTATCTCCACACTTCATACCTATAATATTTACAGGTTACAGTCTACATGTCTAATTCATAAAGAGTCTGAATAATGTATGCATGATGAATATTTCTAATCTTTCCCCCCAAATAAGTCCATATTCTCTACATTCTATACAGTTCTTACTTCTGTCATTCCTTGAATTAACATAATTCAGGTTTATTATTATTGTTATATAAGTTCAGGTTAAAGACATGTCTTTCTGAGAAGCACCATCATCACACCATACTTGAAATTTCTCTCAACATATGTATGTAACAAATATAGGTTACAATGCCTTCCTTTGCATACAATACCAAAAAGATCACCATTCTTTTTCTCCTTTACGAAATTAAAAATTCTTAGCTGGTTATTGCTATCACTTTAAAGTCATTTACCTCACTACTACTTTCTAGCTTTGCCTCTAAAAATACTGGCAATAAAAACACTTGCTGGTACTTAAAATGGATTTTATTTCCTCAATCAATTATCCTAAACAAAACATAAGATATTGTATATGAGTGACAATTCTAAACATAAAAACTCTAATTACTTTCTCAATTACACACATATATCTGTTAAATACAGAATAAATCAAAAAACTGTAGCAGTGTGTCATATTTATATGCAAGTTCACAGAGAAAGTAATATATACAGCTCCAACAGAAAAGGCTCTGTAGACTGCTCCTCACAAACCAGGAGCTTCCAGCACACTCTTAATAGGCTTCTATTACATTTAAGCCAATAGCAGAGGACAGGCACAAAATGTTTGTTTCCTGCAGAATGAAGACTCCCTGCTGAGAGACACCACTCTTCCTTGATATTTCTCTGAAGAAAGGCTTTGATTTACAGAAAGAAAAGCAGCTAGGAAGAAAAAAAGAACAGCTACAACCACATGTTCACGTCTGTAGAAGCAGTTTCTGAGTTTTAATCTTCTTCTCCACGAATATCTCAAAAAGTGAAACTATTCAGAACATTGAGTTAAATACTCTTCTTAGCAACAAATATTATTTAGTGTTCAACACATATACATACCACAGTATAATTACATTTTGCATTGAGACACTCGGGAAGATAAATGCAATCAAAATACCTAGTTTTAAACAAAGAACATCAATAGTCCAGGCAGAAAAGACTATGATATGAATAATGACTAGATCCCATCAGAAAGGAATGGGGAGTTCTCTGCATGTCAGAAAATTAAGACAACTACATAAGGAATAGGGAAGCGTTCTTAAAAAAAGGGCAGTGACAGAGCGCATACAAAGAGAGATTATTAGTATGGAGGCGTGTTTAATTTTGACTGGGTTTTGCACTTGGGAAATATAACTAACTACACAATCAATTTACTCTTTAAGTTATAATGAAGAGGGGGAGAAAAGAGCCTATGAAGATACAATGCAAATACTCTTGAAGAAATAATTCAGAAATGTGAAACTTCTTCTACAGAAGGAATTCAAATAAACCTATTCACTCCTAAACATAATTGGCAGAATAGAAAAATAAAAACGGGTCATATTAAGAAGCATTTCTTACAAAGTCCAGTCAGTATCTTCTGTCTTCCAATGTCACTTATTATAATGGACTTCTTTTTTTGGTACTACCTGAATAGTTGAAACTAAAGGTAACACCCTATAGAGAAAGCATTTCTCCATAAGTAAGTAGTACAGAACATATAAAAAAGTGGTAATTATCATGCATCATTATGTATCAATGTACACTTCTCAGTATCTCTAAGCAGAATAGTGCCAAAATGAAGAAAGAAGGAGGTGAATCACACAGAATATTCTGAGTTGGAAGGGACCCACAAGGATGATCAAGTCCAACTCTGAAGTGAATGGCCTGTATAGGGATCGAATCTGCACCCTTGGTGTTTGTAGCACCCTGTTCTAAGGGGAAATCAAACCCAAAACCAAACCAGACAACAGAAAAAAGACAAGACAGAAGAACCTACAACCCTGCTTCTTTAAGAACGAGAGGACTGTGTTAAAGGTTAGAATTTATCACAAAGTATGTGGCCATGCTTCTGACACGGACACAACCAATTTGTGTGATAATTACACTTGCCCTGCACAGTTACAAAAGTACATCCCCAGAAAGCAATTTCTAAGTCTCAGCCTAATTCCTCTTTTTATGAGGGGATACCTCGATGGCTAGGACACAAGCAAGTCTGAAAAATTTTCATCACAGCCCTGAAAACAAACCACTATGACAAAAAAAGAATAATGGTGTTAGAAACTACTAATCTAGATCAACGATGAGACTGTCACCAGAAAAAGGAAATTCCTAGTCCCCACACAACAATCTGTTCATGCATTTTGCATGAGAAATACAACCAGTTCTCAATATTCCACCCATCACCAGGCCAGAGGAATATCATCCTGCTAATTTATGCTAGTTTGCATAAATATGAATACTTGTTTCTGGATGAATATCGTAATAGCACCATGGGAAAGATGATGTCCTTCCTCCTCTAAACCTTAGAAAAAGAACTATGTAGGGTTATGTCACTCTCTTGCCTGAAGCAAAATGGAGATAAACCTACTGAGAGATGAAATTGTTGAGTTTGAATAAAGTGGTGGCATACCCTAAGCCAGGTTGTGTTTCTGAAAGAAAAGAGGCATCATTTTATTTATGCCTGATGACATGTTTTATACCTATGGCTTGGTGTATTGGCATGCTCTGAGCATGTGTAGCAGAGGCCATAGACAAAGGAATGCTCAATCCAGCATCAAAAAACAGACTTAAGCATGAGACAAGCCACGAGGTGCCCAACCCTGCCAAACTGGCAACCGGTACAAATACTCAGTAGCAGAATGCTGGGCATTTTACATATTTTTTCCATCAAAACTTTATATGCCCTTAGCTCTAATGAGAGGGGATATTTTAAGTGCAGATTTTCTGGAAAGGGGACATACCATCCTCCTAAGTATTTTTTGATACTGACCTGTGCTGTGCAGCACAACTAAAAGATATGATGTATAATTTGACTATTCAGATACATGAGAAAAAACTTTCAAAGCTTTTCTCCAACCAACTTTGTTCAACTCTGTAAACAGGATTACCCTGTTACTGAGAATAAAATTACTACATTCATGCTAGAAATACCGCTGTTGTCATTGCAGGAAACTTTTTCTGGAAGCCAAAATTCCATCAGAAACACTTCAAGCTTTCAACTAAACTTTGTCATACAACTGTAATTATCAGATTTATCACAGTATGCTATCAGTTTGCTTTAAAACATTCATTGCAGTATCCCTCTTATCGATACATTCAATGGGATTTATGTGCTTTATATCTTTCACTCTTAGAGATGCTATATGATTACACTTCTATCCTGGCCTGGTAAGCTAGTGTCTCAAGAAAAAAACCAAAGCTCTACTACAGAGTTTGTACATGCAGACACACAGTTACAAGATAAATTCACAGCCAAAGCTTTCTATGTTGACGTTTATCACAGACTCAAAATCTCACAGCCAACAACTATAAGATGCAGAGCTGCAGTTATATGCTACTTATAAAAGATTAAGATGCTAATACTCACCCACAAAGGATAAATTACACCTAAGTACACAGGAGGTTTCCTCCACAGCAGCCCTATTGTTTTTCATTTCTCATTTTGAATGGGACATCCTAGGGCAAAACAGAAACAGCCTTCCCCAACGACATTTCCAGAGAAACAGGGGCTTTTTCCTGACTATTTCGCTTAGAGTACAGAGCTCAAGAAGGCCAACAAAAATAATACTTCTTTCCTACCAAGATCAAAGAACAGTGCTAACTTGCAGCAAGGAACAAGAAAGTCCTGCATTTCCCAGTAGAGATGTGTGACAACAGGCAAATACCTTCTCCTTGCCTCAGAGCAACGTGCACACTTCAATGATGAAAATTTTACGGTGTCGACAGCTCCTAACCAGAGAGCTTTTAAGCACTACTTCAATATTACCACGGCTAGAAACCATAGCTATTGCATTGAAATGTGATGCTACATGTTGTACAAACAGGGAAGAAAAAGGAGAAATGGAATGCCCAAATAAACCTGGATATATTAAATATATCCATACAAAAGGTACATGTACACAGCCAAGTACTTGGAAAACACCAGAACTCCACTGCTCTATATGCTTGACTGTCTTTAACCAGAAGGCTTCAGGCATGAGCAGAGCTATATGCAATTGTTTAAAAATATAACCACTGGATGAAGGGCACCATCCTGCTTTGAAGCCATTTGTTTATCTCAACCATGAACTAAAGATGACAGGTTGAAACAGGAGTTTAGAGGGAATGAAAAAGAGCCTTACAAGTAGACACATGGAACCCAGACTGGACATGATGAGAGAGGTCAGGAGGCAGAAATAAGGATGGCATAGTAAAAAAAAGTAATAGGCAAATACAACAAAGCTGTTATATTTATTGAGGTTAGAGAGGACAGCAGTGTGGCAAAGATATACTAAACAAATAACACAAGAGCACAGAAGCAAGTCAGTTTTCATGGACTCACCATCTAAGAAAAAGCAGATTTCCAATAATAATCTGTTTGATGGTGTTAAATGCCATTTATAAATGAACAAAACTAAGAAAGCAGTGCAGTTACACTTAAGCCACGTTAGAAACAGAAAATGGCAAGAGATCAAACGATGACTGTGAGTAGCACTACACGAATCTAGAGATGGGTGAGTAGTCAAAGATGCTTTGTTATTTTATGATGACAAACACCACAATATAGCAGAGTTGTAAACCAGCAGAGTTGTTGTCTTAACTGGAAATTACATTTCGGCAGAAGGAGGATCAGAATATTGAATTGACAGAAAATTTGATCATTCTTACCTAGAAATCCATTATATTTAAAACAAGTCCCATTACAGGTGTCAGATTCCAGCAATGATTTCTCATACAGAGTATCACCACATAACTAATACTTATGATGCAACTGGCAATATTAATTATTACCATCATATGGATGCAGTTCAACTGAATAAGCATTTACATAAATGTTATCTTAATTTTCTAAATAAACTAGAAGCATCATTAAGAGTTTAACTGACCAATATTTTAATATAATTTAGTTTTTAAAATTTAACATGTGTACAAAAATTATTTAATTTTATTGAATCTTAATGCAAAAAGTTGTTTAAAAATATTTTTCATAAATACTTGAAGCAGCCATTTCATTCTTATCCACAGTACAGTGAAAAACAATCAATACACAGTAAATGTATTTCAATCATGAGTGAAATATAATCTTGTTGCTCTCTTCTCGTGTGTAGTAGCTGCTAAATGAAGAAAATAAGATTTTCACACTGATATTTTCCCAGGTGGAAATGCTACCACATTTCATTCTGAAACAGCTCTGCACAATCACATAAATAGAATGAAGTCTTGTAAAACCAGAATAAACAAGATCTGTTTGAAGCTTGACAACAGCACAAGCAACTTTAGCACCTGGTAGATACTTTTTGAAGAAATAACATAGAAAATGGCATATCTCCACTTTATTTAGATAGGTTGTCCTTTTTCCCTTTATTTGGTGCAGTATCTTATGAAAATGTTTTATTAAACAATTTCTACTTTTATGGACAAACACACATTTATTTAGAAACCAGATACCACATGATACCATATGAATTAAAATAAAGATGTTGGCTATTTATCTGCAATAGTCTACAATGTCTACCAATGCACAGAGTAGTTAAAAATACGGCTGTGTTTCTGTGTTGAAGAGTATTTGTTGTTAATTTCTGGAGAGATTGTGATACAACAACATATTACAGTATTGTCTGCTTGACAAATTACTTTCCAGATATGTGGTAGGGCTTTATGTTACTCTCTTCTTCACTTTAAAAGGGAAGAAAGGAACGATGGCAGAGGTCAGGAAGAAATTATTCTTCTTTTTTGGAAGTTGCCTAATACAGACTCAGAATCAGGCACACTGAATTCCATCACTAGGGCAGAAACTGCAACAAGACTATGAGTAACAACAAACCTCATCATCACCCTGATGAACAGTAAATTATTTAAGTGATGTAAGACCTTCTACAGGACCAGACAATAATTAATTTTATCCTGAGATGTCTCCACAGATATACTTTATTTTGTATCAAAAAAGATAAGAATTATGCTTTTTGGAGTAAGCTCCTGTAGGTAATCAAAGCTCCTGACAACATTGTCACATTTACTATTTTGTTCTTTATCATCCTCACCAATTGCTCACCTTTCTGCAAATTTCAGCTATTCCAATAACCAAATGTATATTTTCCTAAAACTACTTGATATTAAAAAAAATGCTTAACAATTAACAATCACACAATGCATTTGGCCATGAGATTGCATGAACTTGTGAAAAAAATGATTCCTAGAGGCATACAGACATCTGATAAATTTAAATTTAAGACTAGGGTAACTATAGCTTCTGTTTTAAAAGCACTAACTAGAAGATGACACCTTTTTTTCAAGTAGGTATCAGTACCTCGGTCATGCCGAGAGGTAACTGGCATTTATATGTGTGCATACACACTATTACATGCATATATATTCAATATGCATTTGAAGTACTTTTGATTTTATATACTTAGCCAAAACCCCAAAACAGACATGTGTAGGTAGACTTTTGGCAGGAATTAATCAGCTCCCAGAGTAATACATTAGAAATCAACACACAAATAGCCAGCAAAGGTAAAGCTATCTTACATAATAGCTTGCTTTGATGTGCATTTAAACCAACTGTCTGCCATGAAGAAATTCAACACACCATCAAACATGCCACTGGATTATCACAAAAGGCCAACAAGACAAAGCCACAATTGAAAAATATCTAAATTTATTATTCTTTCTATATAAAATTCTTTTCATTAATGCTCAGCAACACACATTTGGCAGCTGAACTGGGTATTTTTTGAAGCAGCAGTTAACAATGCCATCCACAAAACAAAGATAAGCTCAGTGGTTTCCAGGAAACTGAAAGATGAAAGAATGCGGAGAGAGTCAGACATGGTTTCAAATGAAGAACAAGTGAACTAAGGTCAAACTGAAACCTAAAAGAAATTCAGCAAGGGCCCAGATACCATGGTACAGATACATTTCAGTTGGATTGAAATTTCACAATGCATTTCAACAATGCATACAATACATTCTTTGGTATATTAATTCACTAGGGACAATTTTTTTCAAAGTAAAGGAGGAACTCAGATTCCAAAGCCCTTAGTTTCACTAGTTCAAGTGCAATATTTAGCAGATTTTATGTGTTTATATTAAATGTAAATTAGATTGAAGTTTTATCTTCTAGCTTTCTTTTGAGAGTTTATTCCCAGATTTAGCTGAAACCATTAAGTCTTACAGCACATTTGAGGTTAACTGTAGTGGAGGAACCCATAAATGTTATAATTTCAGAAGCCAGCACCTACTAAATAGCCTCTTCCCGAAATATGATTAATGTATTTGTTCCCCTTGAAGAGAAGATCATTACCATTATAAAAATAAATTTAAATAATCCATTTTACAGTAGTGAAAAAATACAGCATTCTACCACACACACCAAAGAAAGCTAATAGAGTTACCTTTATACCTACTGCAAGTAATGTCCTAACATACAGAGCTAAATTCTGTTTAGTTAAATTATTCATATTTTCCATGTAGGAACCAGAAACAAAAAATATTTTGTCCAAGGGACTTTTCAAAATTTTAACGTACGTTCTCTCAGATACTAAGTTTGTAAAATACTGTATTTTACAACTGTCAAGTATAACCATACATTCAGGAATAACACTCGTAACAGCTGGCAAATCACCTCCTCTACTCAGAACAGAGAATTTATTTATCATTTTACATAGCAAATTACAGTGGTTTAGGAAAGAGTTAAGAAGAAATTGAGATGTAATGTGAATTTAAAAAACATGGATTTTAAATACAGGATTTTAAAGAAAGCTAGAAAAATAACAATGCTAAAAGCTGCACACATGTACTCTTGCCATAAGTGAAAGGCAAATCTCTCACAGTCTTCATTTCAGAAAGCAGAAATGACCACTTTATTACCAGTTGAAATATCCCCTAGAACTATGCCTAGGCATTCCTCTTCTGACATACAGTGAAGAGTGCCACCTATTGAATAGAAACCAGTATTTCCAGAAATTATTAAATTATTCTAGAAACATGCAGTCTACATACTCTCTTCCTCAACCTAAGCTTTCAGTTTAGTTTTTCATCATGCAGTGTCTTGGCAGAGACCAGATTTGCCAAAATATTACTTTGGTATAGAAACAAGGTCCAAACAAAACTGCATATAAGTTATCTGATTTAAGAAAAAAAACATTCGACTATGCATGTTGCATTAAAAAGGAAAAAAAAGCCACTCTTATTTTAAGGCTATTCTTTTTTCAAACAAGAAAGTGTATCCTTTCTATATATTTAACTGTACTATTAGAAGGAAAAACCTACTTGCATTCAGACCTGAATGTGGTAGGTTCACTTCTTTACCTTCATTAAGAACTGAAGTATCTCACAAATCTACTATTCACATATTTCACATCCACATGCCATGATCTCAGTCATGCTACAGAGCAGCAACTGATCAGAAGACAGTGTGTCCCCCTAAAGAAGCCCTGCCAGGTGCTGCAGAGCAGGCAGCAAGGCTACACATTGGTGCAGGTGACGTTCTATATTTATAAACAGTGTAAATTGGCATTACAGTCTATCAATTTAGAGTTTTAAATACACACAATCTAGTCAAGGAAAAATGGGTGGTATGTTACAAGAGTCTGCATGTAATGTGATACCAAACAAAACTGCTATAACCCAACCAAGATTTGGAACTGACCCATTTATACACAAAACACTTGAATGAGTCAGCAGCCCACTGCATTTCCCAGGCTTGCTGTAGACTATCATACAATTCCCAGACACACTTCCTCAGATTGTGCTTGTCTCATAAACAAGGTCAGTAGTGACAAAAAGTGATATAAAGGTCAATGAGTAGAAAAATATGACAATATGCAGACTTACTTTATCTGATTACCCATTAACCTACTCAATATACTGAAGTTCACAGATTTCCTCTATTTATTTGTCTCTCTCTTTTAACTGTTTAATACAACAGTTATAATAAGAATGGTATATTAAAATGAAGTTCTACTATTGTTTTGGTACTGTGAATAAATAAGAATTAAATATGCTTCCTTACTTAGGCACACACACACAAATGAACAGCCTCTAAAACAATCACTGTTTCCTTGTCCCAAGTCTTTGCTCCCTTACTTTATATATACTCCAGCACTGCCAGAATAAACCTTGCTAATGTCGAGTGGCTGAACCTTTTGCAACTAAAGCAACAGTGCTAGAAGTAATTGAGGTTATACCACTGTGGTTATGCTGCCACCTGAATCACAAAGCCTTTGATCTGCACTGGAGATCCTTTTTTGAGGCTGACAAAAGATAACAGGAACAATACTTTTACTAAGTCTGATTATTGTGGACAGTAAGCCTACTGCTGAATAAAGGCCTCCAAGAGAAAAAGGTATGCTACGTGGATTTTTGGTCTGTCACAACAAACTTACATATTTATGTTTTCCTTACTAAAGGGAAAACTCTAAAATCAGCTACACATAAGAAACTAATTTCTACAATGCAGAAACATAAAAATGCTATTTTTCTTTCAATGTAGTGATAATAAAGAAAGATTACCACAATAAACTTGGTGTATGCAACATTCCCATCAGACCTGGTCCTACAAAGAACACTCAAGTACATGAGCCATTAAAAAAACCCTTTTAGGATGTATTTATATATTATTGTTTATGCTATGCCCCTCTGGGGAAGAAGAAGGAGGCTAATGTCTTTGACTTTGAAAGACCCTATATTAAAGGTAAGTATGCATTACAACTGGAAAAAAAAAAAAGGATTTCACATATTAAGAGAAATTATTTGAGACTTTTGCCTGCATATTTCTTTGGGGATTCCTGCAGAAATTGACGTAAGGTTAAATTATTTTTTTATTTTAAGACATACAGAATGATAAACTCTGATGTTCCCAGACTGAGGGAAGAAAAATGGGACAAAAATAGGAAACTTACAAGACTTCTCTCTAGGGATTCCAGCTGATAATCTATTTCTTTCAGACGATTCTGTTGATCACGTTTTTCCTTACTGTCTCGCAGAACCTTTTCACCTGGAACTGTTTCTAGGCTTCTGCTTGCATAAACCAGAGACTCCTGAGAAAATAATTGATGGAAGTTAACCACATAACTTTATGTTGCTTCATAGACAGATGATTTTTGATTTCTACTAAGAAAATAGTGAGATGCTTAGGATAATATGTCAGTGTCAAATTCCGCAAATGCATAGTTTTCATTATGTATATTTTCAAATACAATAGCTAACTATCAGGCAAGACATATTTCAATAAAGGAATTCTTACCCTTTGCATTTTAAGGGGAATTTCTTAGTCTCCAGATCTAACATTTGGATGCTTAATTTCTACTACAACAATAAAAGCGCTCTGAGAATAGGGGTGACTGAGTGACTGCTTCAACGTTTGCTCTTATTAACCATACTGGGATCAGAATTAAGCCAGAAAGAAAAGGAAAAACAGCCCAAATGAAAACAGCTTTTGTTTACTAGGTATCATGGTAAACAAGGAATAACCCTCTTTCTGTATGTTGGAGTTAGTTGCCCAACCTTTAATAAAGATTTTGGTTACACATTCTCACATCCTTCAATAATTTTGGACTAGATTCTGAAGTTTGTATCAGTCCCAAATACTGATTTCAGGTTTCAGTATTACATGTAATTGAGTTCACTGAGAATGACAAGTATTGGCAAAACTGCAAAGTTATGTTGTAGTCAGGAAAAAAACAGAGCTTTCTCTTGCAAACCATAGATTCTACAGAAAAATCCAATAGTGACAGAGGTAAGAAAGCCTAAGCAAAAAACCTTTCCCCATCTTCATAATCAATTCAACCTAAAGGGACATGAGCAGCCATAGAATAAAAAAATACTCTACTAATTCTTACTTTCAGAAGCAGCTCAAGAAATTTTAATAGACACACAAGGAAAATAATTCCAAGTAGCATGCCTAATTGGAAAGAAAAGCAACTTTCGCAATTCAACATTCAACAGTAAATTCCTCAGCTACAATATACAAAAGACTGTATCTGTAAACAACTTTTTCTAAACATCAAGCAAATCTATGAGTTCTGACATTTAAATCAAACTATTAGTTGCCTGAAAATAAACTTATTTTAACACAGTAAAACTTGGCAGTACCACAGTGACAGTAACTTTTCCTGTAATAGACAATCATATTTTCTGCTTCATTCTGTACTGCTTTAGAAATTATTCAGAATAATCTATTTGCTATTTCATGACTCTGGAGCATTAAAATGCTGCTTTCTCATAAGTAGTTCTTACAGCCTTACTTCTCTCATCCCTGAATAGCAACTGATAGAAACTCACACAATATGAGTAAAGTCAAGGCTTTTCCCCACTTCCTAATTTCTTAACATTCTTCTCAAGATATAATGAAATAAATGCATGAAGTATTATATCAAGGAAAATATTTTATTGTCAATGTTTCACATACTTCAGAATATGTTATGTTTCAATTATATAGCACATGTACATAGTAGATGTCCATTTGAGATTACTTCGTCTTTCATATTTTTAGATCTGTAGAAAATAAAACTGTTAAACATTTTACATGAGGGAAAATACAAATACTTAGCAAGAGCCAAAGCTGTAACAAACATAATGACAAAGAAAAATATGCATTATTTGAAATTATTTATATGCAATTATTTGTTGTGCTCCCTTTTCTCCAAATTTTATAAATAAATAATAACAAAATCCCACATAATGAAGTATATTAGTATCATACAATCATCTTGAGGCATAAAACTGGTTGATCAGTTTATCAGCCTGCTTCTAACCATGCTCTGAAACAGGTATCATCTGTGAAATTCATCTGTTTTGGCAAAGCACAGGCATAAAGCATAGGCTATCAAGGAGTTAATTAATTTAAAAATTAGTGTATCTTCTGAATTTTGAGTATTTATTTAGTCTTAACCTGTCAACTGTAGTCCACTTCTACAATAGAAAAAGGGAATATTTTCCTGATTAAAAAAACCCCAATCAGTTATGAAAGAACTCCTCACCGTAATACACATTAATTATGATTTAAGACAACCGAGCCTACAAATATTTTTGTTTCTTTAAATACCATCTTCATTTGCTTTTCAGGTAGCTTCCCAATTTTTCAAGCTGGTAACTGTACTCATCACATACAGTCTTACACCTCATATTCTTCAGCTTATCATTATCCTGCTCCTTTCAGGATTACATTCAACTTACTTAATATTTTTGGGGAAGAATAAATTAAGACAAACATTTTAAAATATTTAGTTAATTTGGCACCAGAGCAAAGAAACATTTCAGAGAGAAATGCAGTTCTGGTGAGAAACATTTCCATGTAAAAGACAACATTAGTCATGGAAAAGCATTCTTAATCCAGCTGGACTCATTGCACAAAAAGATGAACATGTCTGCCCCTCTGTTACAGCTCAGCTATGGTACTGCAGGATAATTAAAGCCCATTATTAAGATTTCAGAATGAGAGAATAGTTCCTGTATCCTGTGAAAGTATCCATTAGTGACAAAAAGGATATCTCCCACTGAGGTAACAGTGATTAAGTGTCTGCATTTTGAAAGCTATATCTAATGCAATTCTTGGAAGAAAAGAATGTGCAGCTTCATAATAGGCAACTCTAAGCTAATTCTAAATTAAAATCATAGAATTACAATGTCTGAAAGCCTTTTACATGCTGCAAAACAAAACCGAAAGGCAACTGCTTTTCACTAATGAAAGGTAACAAGGAATTAACTACCTCTTTTTGGTTGTTAGGTTTAATATTACTCAAAAAAGATAATACATTACTCTTTAATTAGCATACACCTAAATACAAGTTTCTATTCAAATACTTTTGGGCTATTACCTGAAAGGAAGCAACAACAATAACTTGGACAAACATTTCCAAACAGAGCATTCACTATCACAGGCAAATCACATTAACTTCAAGGTGATGTCTTACAACACTAAACACAAGATCAAGCAATCACTGGCGAGCTCAGGGTAACAGCTACATATTAACTGTGATTACCAACGAGGGGGAGGTGCTTTTTCACACAGAAGAGCCCACCTGGTAAATGATCAACTCCTCGGGGACTGAGCTACAAAATACTGCCAGAGGTAAAACAAAACCTCACATTCAGAAAGAAGCCAATAAAAAATGACATTAAAGTGCCCTTACAGAAGGAGGAAAAAAACCCAAACCCACAGGTATTTTAGCCTTTCAAAGAGATGTTTCTCATACACTGGTAACTGAAAACAGTTTTGCGAATGAACATTTTTACAGATATTTTCTGATATATCAGTTCTGGCCATAAAACGAAGATATTACAGAAATAAATAAGCTTTGTGCAAATAAATGCAAAATAATAATTAGGGCTGCTTATTTTAAACCCCATTATATTAGAGGCAACAGTACCAGGGCATGGGATAAATTGAAGTCTTCTAAGTAAAAAGTTCAAACAATCATTTCTCAAGGCTGAGACCTTGACTCTTAATCTTCAAAACTCAATATTACTGGCAAGGCAAAAAAACAAAGGCCATTAAAAACAAGGGACATACAATTTCAATCTATCTTCTACAGTCTTTAACATTGCTTGTCAGTCATTGCCTTATCCTTCAGATCATAAGTGAACAGGCACTTTTGGTATCCTGAGATAAGAAGAAATCTAATTCTAATTCCCAAAGGTAAATGATCATGGATAAAAAATTATAAAGTATTTTGGAAGTGTGGAATCAACAACTGCTAAAAACTAGACAGTTCTCAAATTAGATATGACTCAAAATAGCAACAAATTATTTTTCCATTGTTTTCTATAGCTAAAATTTCTCACTTCATTTCTTAACACATTGACTTTATGAATAAATAGAGGATCCTGAAGAAAAATGCAAAAGATACAAATACACACATATGTGGTATTGAACTCAACACACACTTCAAATAAAATATCTGCAGATGAACTCTGATCTACAGCCTACCTGATATGTCTGGCTTGGACATTTTGAGCTAGATCTGGAAAGAGCAGGAAACTCCCCATCAGATAGTAGTAGTTGAAGCTTATTGTCTATCTCATTCAGGAGCTGAAATTCCATTGGTTCAGGTGTGTATCCTTCTCCTGGTACCTGCCAGACAGACACATTCTCCTGCTGGAAGTACAGAAAATACTTAAGCTTCATTCACAAAGGAAGCAGACTTTATGGGCAGTTGTATATCAAGAGGATTTATTTTTCAAATAAACCATACTTAATAATAAAATGTAAATTTTCATCCATCTCAGCATACAGCTAAAATTTCTCAAATATTCACGTCCCTAGCTCACCTGAGAGCAGCTATGGACAGAACAAGTAGAGACATTAATACATTCACTGCCTTTAAATATAATCAAGGAGCAACTTAAATGGAAAACCACTTTCCATCTGATAAAGGAGTCATAAAGTGAGAAAGCCTGACCAAAACTTGGCTTGGAATGAAACTGCAGAGGTTGATATTATGGCAGGAACCACCTGGAGCCAAATCTCAAAAGGAGATTTGTATGAGACATGATGTGACACATGCAAGGTACCACCAAAGAAGAAAACAGAAAACATGGCATTCATAGGGAATCAAAGGAACTGCTCTGAGCTCAGTAGCTGCCATCCTTCTAGAGCCCCTAGATGTTACCACAGAAACTCTGGGAGAGACAGAAAGCAGAGAGTTCTTTTCCTGATCATGATTTACATGACTTTTTCCTCTTGATAGCAGTTAACACCTGAATAATACATATGAATATATGCTCCTACTACATACAGTTGCATATCATGAGTGAGCTAGGCCACTTAGCCCAAGCAAATGAGCTCATACCCACAAACAGATGCAGATTCTCCACAGCAACTTGTCACTCTCTGCCTCACACTCAGAGAAGCAGGTCTGCACAACCTCCATTCACTGGGTATCAGAGTAGCAGATTTCATCTCTGTCCTGACCACAATGAAACACTAGATAGGACCTTAGAAGAGCAAGGATGTGTGGAAGGACACGAGTGTATTGCTGGTTTCCTTTCTCTTTCCTGCCAGGATAGGACCAGCACCTTGCCCTAAGACTCTAACATCTGTCTTGCAAGAAATTCATGTCCACCATTTGTTTCCAGCTTCCAG
This sequence comes from Rhabdornis inornatus, assembly GCA_013397075.1. NCBI lineage: Eukaryota > Metazoa > Chordata > Aves > Passeriformes > Rhabdornithidae > Rhabdornis > Rhabdornis inornatus. The sequence goes on along the minus strand of VWZS01010571.1, from coordinate 1,554,018 downwards.
ATTAGTCCTCTGGCTATTCAAGCAGCTGCATCCATACAAGAGGAGGAAATATCAACTTCCAGTTACAATACTACTGCTATGAGGTCATTCGTGGTTCATCCCCATTACCCTAAAGCACACTACTTGCAAAAAGAAAAAAGAAGCATACCCCAAACACCTGTCATAAATTATCTTCATAATAAATGCAAAAAAAAAAAAAAAGAGAGAAAGAAAAAAAGAAAGTCAAGAGAGAGTCATCCTTTTTCCGAAACAAAATCAGTTCTAATTCTTTCCCATACAAGTATGATGAGACACAACTAATGAGCCTGACCAGACCTGAGCTGACTCCAAAACAGCCACTCACAAATGTCTTAGATGCTTGCCAGCTTTGTGGAAACATCTGTTCAGGTGAAACAGTGACCACCAAAGCATAAGTATCCAGCATGGTACTACACTTGTGTCATGTTAACCACCCCCTAATCAGAGAATTAAGATCACAGTGCAAAAACACAGAAAAGACTCTGCAGGAGTCCAGTAAGATGTAACTGGGCTCATTAGCTACAGCTCAGTGACTGTATGCCATACTCCAAATATCCAAATTACCCCAGTATGCATTTTACTCCAGGACGAAATTGACTCACACGTTCTCTTTTGTATTTTCAAGATAGCTTTGCCTGGAAAATAAGCTTCTGTCCTGTCAATGTTTCCTGTGTGTTAACTCAGAACAATACTTTTATAACAGCACAGTCAGTGCTTTCTGTGGAACATCTGAAACAAATTATACCCCTGAAGCTTTAGCTTTGACAATTAGATTAGCATGAATATGTGTACTTCTAAAATATTTTAAACACTCATAAAGCATTCTTTCAAAAAGTAGGAAGTGCTGTCTGGATATTTGGCATATATAGTACTACAAGTCAAATGAGGTTATCTAATCCACATTACACCATACAGAGGAATTCATACAGCATAACCAGATCTGCCTTAATTGACAGCCTCCAAAACATTACTTCAGCCAATGTGATTGTACCAGCTTTTTAAAAGTCAGAATAAAATAAGATTAAAGAGGCCATCAGCTGGATAGTTACCTGGGCCGGCTTGAAGTTGTCTAGATGAGTCATTAGCTGATAATTTCCTCATGATTTTTGTTATGAAGTAGCCACAGGAAATGCTTCACCCACAATAAAGTTCAAATGTGGGAGAGGACGAACCCATCACTAGACTAGACAGGTCTAAGTAACTATTATCCTTTCTTTTACTCTATTTTGATAGGAGAGTTAGGAGCTTTTTTCTCCTAAAGAAACGATCTAGTACAGACTAGAGTAACCCACAAACCACCATTCTTGTCCGTGGTATTAAGAACATACAGCAACACACGTCCTGTGAGATGATCTACTTCATATCTAATATCAACAGTAAAATGTCTATAAATACATGACAACATGATAGTGACATGTGCCAAATACAATATGTGGAAAAATGTTATACTTTTCCATTGCCCTGATGCCCTGAGAATTGATGCCAAAAAAAGTACATGCTGTTAGTTGGAATTTGCATTAGCTGCTCTGCATAAATGCCTCTAAATTCTATGACAGACACTAGCTTAAAGAGAAAGAAAGCCTAGTAACTACACATTTTGAGATAATACTTTTGCAATCAGTAAAATAAATTATAAAAAAAGCCACTATTCACTAGGACAGAAAGCTATGTTTACTAACAGAAGATTATTTAAAACATCTTCAGATCTTTAAATGATGACATTTATCAAACTGAAGACCATCTCCTAGAAACAGTGATTGATGGGACAATCAAATACTCTCTGTTACTCTCCATGAGGATTATTTTTACTCACTTCAGCTCCTGCTAGTCACTGAAGTATGCAGAATGTACACTGTTTAACAATATTATGTTAAAGCATAGATGTCTAATGCTTAAGCAGACTTTATATATTTTTAAAACAGACTGAGTTGGAAGCCACAAAAAGATGCAATGTTACCTTTCTAAATAGACACACAAGTTCATAAATGTGTATTTCCCCAACTGCTGCATTTTGAAGTCATCAAAAAACTGTTGTTGGGTGTTTTTTGCAAGCAGTTGCTGGCCTTTCTCCCTGAGACTACAGCACTAACCACTCAGATTAATACTCCACAACTTCACATTTTATGCAAAAAAAATAGATAATTTTCTCCAAGTGTAGTTCTAAGGTTCCTTCCTCCTGTGCCTAACTTTTCTTTCAGGTTCTCCTGTTAGTAAAATTAACAAAGAAACTAATGAGAATTCATTTTTTGAGACAAATTCAACAGGATTTCTCTATCTTTTCTCTCATATCTCAGTAGGGTACTTCATGGTAGGACTAAGATCAAATTTAGACTTACTGTAAAAATAAGCCAAATACAACAGAACAGTACAGATTAAACTTGTCATACCTCAAGATCTTGCTTTTCAGTTCCATCTTCTGTATCTTTCAATAGTTCAATTAGTCTTTTCCTTTCTCCCTCAAGCAGAACAAACTGGTTTCCTGAATCCTTTGCTAGCTGAAATATTTACAAAAAGAAAAAAACCCATACTTTAAAACTCCACTAACTCAAACACCTCCAAAACAAAGTTTTTAGACTATGAAACTAACAGCCAGATCTTGTTTATTTCCATAATACGAATTATTACACTGAGAGAAACATATAGCAGCCTACATATAATAAATTTATAATCTTATTATAGTCTTTGAGATAGCAGGGAGGCAAATATTTTTCACTGGATGAAAAAATCATGATACCTAAGTCCTCACTGGAAAAACAAAAAGGCAGGAAAATCAAGGGATGTATTTTCTGACAGAGTGGTCTCCAGGCTACCCATGAACAACCTGTATATCTATCCCTTATTTATGCATCAGGACATTGTCCTTTGACCTAATAGTAAATAAATTTTTTTAAATTCTTGGAATATTGCCCTTAAAAAAAGCTATATCCAGGCACAAACACAACAATTCAGTTTCCAGTACTGTGTTAAATGCATAAAAGCAGTATTATCCTAAACAGTATGAGCACCCAAGTTGAGAACTGCCTAATACAGTGCTCTGTCATAAATAGCAGTTTTAACAGAAAGGTAATTTTTTCATTTATGCCTAATTAACTTCAAAAGTTCCTGATTTTAAAAGAAAACTGTCTTCAAAAGTATTATAGACTAATTTCTAGCTAACATTTTAAAAAATGTTATTGATTTTATGCTTTAATGCTTACCTCAATGTTCTTTTTAATGAAATGCTGGCTGGTTTTATTTTTGCTATGCATTCTTTCTGCTGTTTTTTCTGTTTCTAATTCACTTGGATAATCTGATGTTTGAGGAAGAAAAGTTGCTACATTATAATCATTCCTAGTCTCATTCAACAGGAACTGTAATAACATCAATCCCATTCAAATCTTTAGCAAACATATAGAATCAATAGACAAACTTTTTGTATGATCTTTTCATTATTTATGTAAATAATATTGTTATATTTAAAACATACTATTGCCAAAATCTAATTTAATTTTCAACTTTTTATTATATGAGATCACTCAATGTTACAAAGGCTAAAATACTTTTGGATTTCTGACCTCAAAAATTTTAAACACGGTGGCCTTAAAAGCCACGGCATTCCTTCAAACCCTATCATCGTTGCAGTTTTCTCATCATCACAAAACCAGACAATAATTTTTTTGAAAACCACAGAACTATCTGGAGACATATCAAGTACATTTTTCTAAATAAAACAGCTGAAAAACAGATGATATAGTTGATATTATTATAACACAGCTTATAAAACAAATTTTGTTAAAAAATAAAACTCATCATAGAGCTGTAAATCTATTAAACAGACACATGATATTCTAGTAACAATAAGTTTCTATCCGTGACCAAAAAAAGGGCATGATTCTGTTTTTCAGAGACTTTTACTATGCTTAAAATAACAATTCCTCTACAAACAGCAAATATTTGTCACATTAAATAACAAGTCTAAGCAAATGCAATCAACTTCTAAAGCTCAAGAACTACTTCAAAAGCAGGCATGGTACTTTTTGCTTTTCTGGAAAGCAGAAATTTGAAAAATGGGTGGGTCATTTCCCTACAAAAAATGAATTTGACATGAGATAATAGAAGACAGGCCATATGGAAAGAACTCTTTTTCAGAGTGAATAGAATGAAAGCAAACTTCCAAAGATATGAAATAAATCCCATGCATCCTTTACACACAAACCTTAAATGACTGAGGTGCTGGGTCTGACCAAGAAACAACCTGACAGTTCAAATGCACAACAAGCATCCTAAGCTTTCTTTACCATTACCAGGCAACATCACGTGTCAAGGAAATGGATCATATAGGAATTTAACAATCAATATAAATATGACAAGCTGCATCCTGAAGTGAGCAGAACACACCAAACACCAACATAACACACAAGATATACATTACTTTTAATCTGTATCTTTCACTTGACTGTAGAATAGCATTTTTGAGAGAGAGCTGTCATACAGAATATCTCAGAACATTGAAGTAAAGAGGGACAGACATGGATCACTGAGACTAAGAAGACACTGAAGACTGTCATGGGCTATTAGAAGAGAGATTGCAGCTAAACAGATTTTGCATGTGCATTTCGGTAGATTTGGCACATCTTTCAAAGATTTAGTATAAATCTTGATGACATTGATGAAGTAATAGCACAAAACTAGAGCCTATATTCTTCTTCACCAGTTCCTCTTGTTCAAGGTCTGTCTTTGTGACAGCTGTGACACAGAAATCCAAAAGCAACCAAAACACTAAGTCTTAGCTATTCAGACACCACATCAAAAGCCTCCAGCAGAAATACTAAAGTCATTTAAAGCAATATATTGGTCACAAGCTGTAAGCGATTTCTACTTCATGCATTCCCAAAGAAGGAACGTGCAGAACATCTCAAAATAGTGCAGGTGATAGCAACTCCAAACCATGCCTGTACTGGAAGCTCCAGAAGCCAAAGCTGTACTGAATACCAGTAATGAAACCTGCTATTCTTATTCAAGGGCACTCCAGCACAACTCAGAAATTTTGAAGAAGGAAGCTGAGGGTCAATCTTTATTTCAAGGGAGGAATGAAAACACATGGTAGAAAGACAGAGAAATTAAAAGTTCCAGCCCACAAAGTTAAGGTCACATATTGGGGAGCTAAGACAAGTGATAAAATGACAAAGGAGCTGCATTCCATGTTTAAAAATTAAAACATGCAGTCACATTCTACAAACTGCAGAGATATTGCTGCCATTGATGCTTCAGCCTTGAGGAATGCACTTCTATTATGTCTTTGTCATCTTAGCCATTCACCAGGAAGACAGATTCCTTCTGTTTACACAGAATGGTCGTTGACAAAGAAATAAACAATTGCAGCTGATAGAAATGGCAGTTGAAGCCATTATTCTTATATCACAACACATGTGAAAAGTTACTAACCACACAAATTTGAATTTCAAATAGGGAAAGAAGAGAAGCATACAAGTACAATTCCATTTATTTTGACATGCTGGACACACAACACCACTAACAGCATTTGAAATGTCTATACAGTGCATGATAATACATGGTCTCTAAAAGAATCAGTAGGTGTTTTAGTTTTGCCAGAAAGTACTTATTTCATAAAAGCAATGCAGACTTTACAATCATCAGCATAGCAAAATATAAAATAGGTTTTCTGGAGAATTATGTTTGACACAAATCCATACAATTTCTGCTGGAAACAAAAAAAAAATACAGAACAGTTTCAGTTAGATTCAGAACCATTTGTCATTTCTAGATGGTTTCTTGAATATAAGCTTTCAATAAAAGCTATGATACCTTACAGTAATAGCAAAGATAAGTTTTTAAAGAATTGCCATGAAGAATCAATGATACATTTTACAATATATCAGTTACACACCTTTTTCTTTTGAAAATAAAGAAAAATAGTTCTATAAACCCAAAAGTAAAGATTTTCTGAGCATGTTGAGTAAAGTGTTTTAGATAAGTCACAAAGCTGTTCTCTTCTTTCATTTGCAAAAAAAGGTAAGAACTGTCACTGTTCCAGTAAGCAATCTTGCTTTTTCCCATCTCACTGGCCTTGCCACAAAGGCTGAGTCTTCATTACCCACCTATTGTACATGTCGTTTTGCCACTTCTAAAAATACAAACTCTACCATTAATAAAGCTTACCCTGGTTTTCTTGGGATTTATGGCAATCGTAATCTTCAGGATTTGTGTGTGTGTGAAATGCTGAAGTAGGTATTTCATCTTCTTTAGCATAGGAGGGATCTGTAAGGAATTTTTTCCAGTAAAATTTAATTGAAATGTATTTAAAGAAGATCTAGCATTATGTGTATGATACTATAAGACCTCACACTTGGAAAGTAAACAAATTCATTTGGATAAATGACTTAAGCACTGTACTTCTCAAGAAATAAAGGGGGAAAGTGTAAAGTGTGAGTCATTTGTATGCTGTTTCTTACGGCTGTGTTTTTGTTTTTAACAACTACTGCCCTTAGAAGACAATTTGTCACATTCTCAAAGATATAGCCCAAGGCCCTAAAGTTCAAATTCCTCTGCAGACACCATGTGGCAAGTCATCTAAAACTTTGAATGAGAATAAAGCATCCAGGTTTTCACAGCTGGTGTCTGCCTGTGCATGAAATATTGGACTTCCAAGAGGCTTAGGTCAAGGGCATAGTCTAGAAAAACAGTGTTCAAGCATCCTAGTTGTTTCAGTTACTCAAAGAAAAAAATAAATCAATTGAAGTATTCTTTTGTGTCAACTGGAAATATAAGTTAGAGCAGTAAGTTGCAGTCTATACACTTAGCACTTACAGAAAAGGACTCATATTGCAAAGAACCATATGAATTACATACGATTTTCACAATGAAAAAACATACAATAACCAGAAATAATGAATTGTAATGGACTCAACTGAACAAACGATTTAGTTAAACAGAGCACACAGTAAGGAATTTAGGGCTGTTTAATTAACTCCTGATTCACACTTCTGCTGTGAGTGTGTCAGAAGGTTTTGTTGTGCCTGAAAGGCTTGGAATACTTAAGTTACTAATGATTTTGTACCCAAACTTGTGCTTGATTTCACAGCTACATTAAAAGCTATAATAGCTCTCATATATAATTTATTTAATAAAGCTGTATCAAATTCAAGTTCTGAAAAGCAAAATACATGAACTGTATTCTACTTCAGTATCAACTACAGTAGCCATCAAGACATTTGTTTAATTAAATAAAAACCAACATAAATAAGTAAGACCTGAAACGTAAGGCACTAGCATGACACAGAAAAGACAAAGATCAAGGTGGAGGAAAACCATATATCTAAACTTTGCAGTTTTGTCAGTGCAGTACACCAGAAACTACATGATGCACATGGTCTCTACAGGAGTTACTTTTGAAATAAATGAGTTAGCAGTCATACAGTCTTGCTTGTCTGCTGTTATTTTAATATATCCTGACATCTACTGGAGACTGTCTAAATATCACCCATATCAAATTGTTTTCTTCCCTTAGCAATCTGAAACCATAGAAATAAAAGCAGGTTACATTGTAAATAGTAAGCTTTGATGAAATATTTTAACTACACACTGCTACCATTATTATGCATGTACTTCCAACATTCAAGCTGACATTTTTGCTCAGCAATAACCATTTTGCTCAGCTATAACCAGACCTCAAATCCTTATTCTCTCCCCAAAATAAAAAAAGATAGGATGTACCACAATTCTGTTTCTCTTTACTTACCAGCTGTATCATGGCACGATGAGAACAAAGCTAAAAACTGGTTTGTGTTTTCCACCTCGTTGTGGCTTCCTGTGGTTCTGATAGACTATTCAAAAGAAATAAACTGTGTATCTATAGATACATGCATGTATTTAAAGTAAATTCTTTAAAGTGAAATATATTGTCTGCTTATCAGATCTAATAAACTTCAGACCCTATTAAAAATTACTCTTCTCACTTTATTTTCTTCTTGAGGCTATCTGAATATCTCCTGAAGTTATGACAAAAATATGGTGAAACTTTAAAGCATCTGTTGCATATTGTATTTTATGTGGAGACTCACTTCACCAGACAAAGTTCTGTTATGTCTATGTGGCTCCAAATCCAAATCCAATGAAATTATGAAATGCAGTCAAACCAATCATAGTTTTTAGCAACTCACATTTCTATTCATGTAAAACAGAGGAAATACTAACTTGTTTCAAGGCACTTAACTGCTAGAGGCCAGGATAGGGATAGGGTAAAGGAATTTGTGCTGTAGCATTCTTATGCTTTCTTCAGGTGGCATCTCTAATTTCTTCAACAACAGGCAGTACTGAAATAGCTGGGCCTAAGAAGGATCCCACTTGAGCAGAATAAATGCTTTTCAGCCAGGGTTCACAGACATTACCTCTTGACACACCTTACCCTCCTTGCAAGCAGTGAACTCCAGCATCATATTATGCTAGTAAACCGCACCCAGACAGCTATATATTTGGCAATTTTTCTCATCAATTTTTAAGGACCATGGCCTTCTTTCAAAGCCTGCCTAGCCACTATGTATTAAAAACTATCCAATCTTACTTTTTAAGATCCATTTCTTAATTTTAGTTAGCCAACTGTGAGTTATTTAATAATAAGGCTTCTGTGAAATACGATAATTCTGTAAGACAGTACTCTAAGACACATGAGTCGCAAAATAAGCAGAACACTTCTAACCTGAAGCTCTTCCCAGAGCATTGCCCTCATTTCTCTGCCTTGCTTTTTAACTACTTTTTCCTTAAAACACTGTTTTTCAAGTATTGTGTCGAGTTTATTCATTTTCTTTATAGCTGCTTGAATTTGAGCATTTATATCTGTGTCTTCAGAACATTCCAAGTCAGAAGAGTCTTCTGGAGAATATATTTAAAATTAATGTTAGCTTGAAGCATGTCAAAAAAACAAACAAACACTAAAAAGCTGTTCAACTAATCTGGCAACACCCATAGACAAGAGTACAACATTCTCAAACATATGTTAATTTCTAAACTTGTCTGTAGCAGGGAAAAATATGGAAATCTTTGCAACAGAGTGCTGAAACAAACTCTGAGCTATAGCAGTGGGATATGGAGGTGTGCGAGAGGAAAAGTCACCTATTTTGGGCAAGTGATTTGATTCAAATTTATAATGGAAGAGTGACAACATCTCCACAGTATCAGCATAAATAATTGAGTTTAAAAAGATAAAATAATTTTTTCAGCCTGACTGGTAGAATACATTATGAAATTAATAATTCTGGGGTTAAGAGAGACTCTGTGATATCTCTTCCTTTAAATATTTGAGAAGTTTCAGTCTTATGTCTACCTAAACCAGATTCTGATACTGGTTCTGGAAAAACGTTGCTATAAAAAATGAAAAACCATGAAACGCGATGGAAACCACTATTACTTAATTAAAGTAGATTACTATATTTTCTCCTTTTTTTTTTCATAATTATGCAGATTATAATCATAACTTTTACCTTTCCCCTTCCTATAGCATCCTTGTTTTCTGTCCTCATTTATGGCTTCCATATTAAGAGTAGAGGAAACACTTGTAGCACTATCCCTAATCCCACAGATTTACAGGTTTTGGAGTCCTGCAACACTCTATTTCATTTTCTAATCTTTTGAGGTCAGATGCTTTACATAGCCATTGATCGAAGCATTTACTGTGATGCATTAGTCTACTTTATGCCATAAAAAGATGAGGGATACAACAAGGGGAAAGCTATAAAAGTCTAAGTGAGCTACAGAGGACAGATGGGCCCAAGGACAGATGGTAAAAAAAGAGAACTTATTTCAACTGGCCTGAACTCAGCAGACTGATATAAGTCTTAAATTACTGAGTGAAGCTTTAGGTTGAGTTCTATCCAATTTCTTTTCTGTACCTATTACTTTCATGTTTGGTGACCAGCATTGCTGCACTGGATATGATAAGCACTGAATTTTGCCTTATTAGACTGATTGAATCTATGGAAAACTCAAATTATATTATAGTATTAAAGAAAATGAATATCCACTAATAAAGCAATCTCTAAATAAAGAATTCATCCAATACCTCCTGAATAGCACAATTAATATACATGTTCAATTGGCAGTATTCTTTCATAACTATAATAATATACACACAAATACACAACCATTACAACCTCTCTTAGAAGCATTAACAAAAAAGGAAAAAGTTTTATTGCACTGCTCATTTTATACACCTGAAAGGTACTATCTGATTTTGCATTACCTGGATTTCCTGGGGATGTTACATAGGATTTTGAAGTTTGTAAAGTATTATTTGATTTTGCATTACTTGGTGGTCGTGGGGAAGGTTCACAGAATTTTGACATCTGTGTTTCAGTGCTTTCATCTCCAGAATCTGAATTAGAGCTGCAACCTGAAAAAAACAGGGAAAAGCCTTTCACAATAAACCAGATACATTTTTGTCAATTAGGGATCACTGCAGAGCCCTTGCAGTGGGCTAGTTTAAAAATAATAATACTAAAATATAGTATGTACTAGTATACCAGAACTCATGTTAAAAACAGGAGCAGGAATCAAGCGATTTCTTTTGAACCCAATTCTGTCATGAAATCTTAACTAAATTTCAAGATGGTATCCAAACATCTGTTTCACTTACTGACCTTTTAATCTCTATTTTTAAACAGTCAGACACCCCAGAACATTAATCCATTACCATTTATAGAATGACAGAAGAATGTCATGAAACACTTCTGTAAGTGCTTCAATTAAAGTTATACACTGTATACTTAAAGTATTTTATTAGTATTAACATTGTTCAGTTATGACCATAAATTCCAGGTTTTTGGACATGTGGGCCATTATTAGGATACAATGTTTCTAACGAATCATCATGCTTAGTCTGAAAAGTTTGATTAGAACATCTTAATGAAAACAGTTTCTAACATGATTCCATGGAACACACGGAGATGGGTTTTCCTGATCTTTTAAGCCAGATCACAGCTTATGATGCCACAAGACATTTACTATACTGTACTGACAGTAATAACACATTTTTTTCAAAGGTAGATTTCAAATAGTGAAGAGAAGTGAAAGTATGGATTTTGACATCTTCTTTTCCAAAATTTTGCCTGTTTGCAACCTCTATTCCCTCTATCAGTAGAATTTTACCCAAACTATAAAAACTTGGTATTTGGTCTAGTCACAGCACAAGAAAGTTTTAGTCATTCCCACCTGAGAACTCGTTGGGATTCCATAGACACTTCTGAAGAGAGATGGTCATACTCTCCACTGTTTGCTGATCTGTTCTTACTTCCTGGACATCAGATTTATCTCTGTCATCACCTTTGCTTTCTGCTGGACAGCAATCTTCTAGACTGCCTCTCTGACAACCATCAGCCAGACTGACAGGTGAATCAACCTGTGAAATGCAAATTATTGCCACCACAAAAACAGGGATCTTTTGGGTGAAGAAGATAACCACAATACTCACATGCTATCACAAAGGACAACAGCAATTCTGTACAATTCTGCAGTGTACTTCTTAAATAAAAGAACCATTTTCAGGTCTGATACTGATACTAAGAAAGAGCTCTCTTTCTTAGGTTTCACATTGATTCTAAAGCCCATCATTCCCCAGACTGTCAGATTTGGGATTGCCAGGCTAGAGTACAGGTGAAACTAAAAAATAGAATATTACTTCTACTATGAAGAATTAGGCATGGAGGTTTTAACCTGCTGAAGGAGAGAAAAATTACCTTTTGCAAACATGCTTCTTGTGTTAATAACTCCATAGCTGTATTTAAAGATCTACAATTAGGTCTTGAGCTAGGTGCGGGCCTTGAAATTTCATCCAAGCTCCCACTTGTAATATCTACTGTTACCTAAAATTGGGAAAAAAACAGCAAAAACAACATTTCAAATGAACAGTTTCATAATAAAGCACTACAAGCCCTGCAATATTTCAGATATAGATCATGTACGTTTCAATGCTTTCTAGCAACTCCATGTTGCAAGGTTTTTCCAGTTTAGACCGGCTCGCCACTCAAGTATGTGCTTTTCAATATACATACAAATTTATATTTATATTTATAGTTATAGTTATAGTTAGTTATAGTTATAGTTGTATTTGTATTTATATCATCAAGCCAACCAATGTATTCAAACATGCTTACTATCAAAGACATTTTGAATGACGTACATCTTACAAATAATCTCACAACAGGGAAATTATCATGGCTCTTCTTTTTCATTTTTTTTTTAATCATTGGACTGACAAAGTTAGCACCAACAAAATAATGAAGGCATTGTACACACCTCTTGTACACAACTAAACCAGCCAAACGCTACTCATGTTCAAATGGGAAGTTCGTAAATCTAAACGTTCACGTTCCCAACCTCAGTTCAATTTTGAGTTTGAACCACAGACACGCATGTTGCTCTGCAAAAAAACCCTTGTGAATTCCCGGGAATTCGATATCTCAGTGTGAGCATTATGACACGTGCTGGCGATTCTCAGAAGGCTCGAGTGAATACAAGTCTTTATTTCAGTAGTGAATACCAGTATTTATTTCAGGGAGGGAGGGAGGCAGGCAGGGAGGGAGGAAGGGAGGCAGGCAGGCAGAGAGGGAGGGAGGAAATCAGGGATGCAGGCAGAGAGGAAGACAGAGAGGCAGGGAGGCAGGGAGGAAGGCAGGAAGGCAGAGAGGCAGGAAGGCAGAGAGAAAAGAAGAGAGGAAGGCAGGGAGGCAAGGAGGAAAGCAGAGAAGAAGGCAGGGAGGGAGGGAGGCAGGGAGGAAGAAAGGCAGAGAGGGATACGGAGAGGAAGGCAGGCAGAGAGGAAGGAAGGCAGGGAGGCAGAGAGGGAGGCAGGGAGGAAGGCAGGGAGGGAGGCNCACAACTAAACCAGCCAAACGCTACTCATGTTCAAATGGGAAGTTCGTAAATCTAAACGTTCACGTTCCCAACCTCAGTTCAATTTTGAGTTTGAACCACAGACACGCATGTTGCTCTGCAAAAAAACCCTTGTGAATTCCCGGGAATTCGATATCTCAGTGTGAGCATTATGACACGTGCTGGCGATTCTCAGAAGGCTCGAGTGAATACAAGTCTTTATTTCAGTAGTGAATACCAGTATTTATTTCAGGGAGGGAAGGGAGGCAGGCAGGGAGGGAGGAAGGGAGGCAGGCAGGCAGAGAGGGAGGGAGGAAATCAGGGATGCAGGCAGAGAGGAAGACAGAGAGGCAGGGAGGCAGGGAGGAAGGCAGGAAGGCAGAGAGGCAGGAAGGCAGAGAGAAAAGAAGAGAGGAAGGCAGGGAGGCAAGGAGGAAAGCAGAGAAGAAGGCAGGGAGGGAGGGAGG